>JNEY01000125.1:79556-94023 GCA_020875895.1 Aphelenchus avenae | reverse complement strand
CCGGGGGCCGGCCCCCAAGCCCCTGGCCCCCGGCCCCCGCACAGGGTTGCTGCTAGTACGCTGACGGTGGTTGAAACGAGCACGGGTTATTCCTACCTGAACAGCAATCCATATGCTTCGAGCGTGAGTTTTATCGTGTACAAAGTGACAGTGTGCCTGAGGGACCGTATGCCCGAAAAAACCCCAAAAAACGTTCTAGGTGCCGCCCTGGGCGCTTCTGTCCCTTTTCCGTACCGTGCGGTGGACGTCTGCTTGTTTATAGGATGATTACTTTCGTATGTGGGGGGGCAAATTTGGTCACCTGTGTTAATTTGTAAGGAGCCCCACCCGTACGACAGTTAAAGGGTGTCCCCCCCCCCCGCCCATATCGAAGTGTCCCCTCATACGAAAGTAGTGCTCAGGATGACTACCCCCACACCGGCTCTCCCTTCCCCTCCAGCAGAGGTACAGGGTCTTTGTTTAATTTTTGAAGCTGGGAGTCTTGAACGGTTACGCCGTAATGTTGACTGCATCGGTGTATTGCCTCCTCCCCCTCATCCCTTTCAACCAAGCTCGCCTTCAACCCAGGAAAACCTACTGTACTTGCGCATTTTTCGATCAACAACATCGTGACCATGCTATACAGTTGCGTCTCATGCTCTGCCTGCTTCGGCTTCGAGCTACGCACACTCCAGCACTATCGTCAATTGCCCGTTTCGATGCAACAAGAATACAAGGCGGATTTCCGTTTGCTAAGTGAGTTACGTCGTCCTAGCGCCATCTATAAGAGCCTTCTTGCAGTGTATGCTTTGTTACAACTATCGATCCATGCAATTCTCACGATCTACTACGCTGTCACGCTCGTCGCGGCCATATTCGGCCTGTCTGAGCTCGCGATTTGGGCACAACGGCCTATGCCGTTCTTCGTCGACGGCTTATCTCTTAGCGGTTCTGTGTGCTTGTTGGCGATGAGGTTGCTCTTCAACTGTGTTAGCACGAACACATGTCGCATGTTTAGTAGGACTGTGCGGTGTGGCTACCTACGTTTCTATCGGATTGCTCTAGGCAAAGCCGTCGTAGACTCGCCGTTCGTTTTAGTGTCAACTCAGAACACGCCAGTTCGCACAGACTAGTCCTAGCTAGCTTTTCCTAATATTTGCGGATGCTATGTAGACATTCTAGCGCATATCGTTAAAATGCACAATTTACAACGTTTTTTTCTTACGTGCTCACACCGTTGGTGTCCACAACCATGGGAAATGATAGTGATTCACCACCGAGGCTGAACATTCACATGTAGTCGCGTCACTTTTGCCGCCGTTGTTTATTGCTTTCGGGCCGAACGACGTACCCGACCCGCATGCACGGCAAATAACATCGACAACGCGTATCGATTCGTTTGTCACTAACCCATTCGTTGTCGCTATATTCTCTGTTTGACACGTGGAAGTTGTTCGGAGGAGGCTGTCGAAATGGACGGACTATCGAACGAAGAGATCCTTAGCATCCTGCTGTTCCTAGATCGGGATAACTTAGTAACTCTCCAGCTAACTAACGCACGTCTGGCAAGTATTGTCACCGACTGCATGAACGACGTCTGCCTGCGCTATTTCGCATATGCCGAGCTTGCCAAAGAGCGCAACCAAGAGGGACTGCGTGTAGTTATTCGACGGTCCGGTAATCGCACTGAGGGGGTCGAGCCGAAGAAGCATGCTTCATCCGTCGTTGATACCTTCGCGAAACACCTGCGGATTTCAACTGTTGTCAGGCTCTCGGTAAGGCGACTAATACTGCTAGTAAGGTCGACCGGGTGCAGTATGGTGCGCTCTTGTCGAATACGCCCCCCTGACCACAACGATTTTTTTTTGTTTCTGTCCCCTGCCACATATCTATGTCCTTACTATGAAAGTGTCAGAATAAACCCCAATTTTACTTTTATGGTGGGGCCAAACTGCAATAAATTTGTTGATGAATAGTCGAAAAATGGTGGTATAGAGAACTGGCTTGAAATAGTATCTTTATTTATTTCTTTAGGGAAAGGGGCTATTTACTAAAAGTGCCTATCCTATACGAAGCGCGCTATCATTCTCTAGTTAGATCATTGTACACAGAAGAAAGATTCCCTTTACGACAAAAAGCACGATCTCGCAGTAACCTCGGTACGTTTGTAGTTCAATGAATGCGCCATAACGCCGGAGCTTTGTGAAGCACTAAACGCCGTATCGTCCACCATTCACGCCCGGTAACCTGGGATTTTCCTTCATCCAATTCGGTGTGGAATTCGAAGAGTTCCACGCGATGATTCGCAGATTCCGCTCCGTGCAGGACTTCTTCATCAGCACGGACTATGCTGACTGTGTCAACGATGATGTACTAACGGGGCTCGCGGCGCAAGGAGCCACGAAGTTCTACCTTGTGTATGGCTTTTTCTTATGAAGTAGGGTTCTTTAGGACAGCAGTGCACTGGTTTCAGTTAGAGATAGGGGATGACCACCCGTACCGTATGCCGTGCCGTACTGGACTCCCCCCCCGTACCGTATGCCGTACCCGTGAAATACGGGTACGGCCCGTAATACGGTACGGCTCCCTATCCCTAGTTTCAGTCCACAAAAGACCTTACGTTACTTTAGTGCTTACAAGGACAGGCCCTCCAGCATCGCCCTCAATGCGGAGTTAGCGACGAAGGGCTACTGGTATTCTGCTTCAGCAACAGACAAGACAACGGTACCGAGAAGCGAACCGTGCGACTGGAGTGCATGCACCTATCAGACGACTTTTTCGCAAAAGTCATACGCGTAAGCGCCACAAATATTACAATTGCCATTATGCATCATTTGCGATTTAGGCCAGCAAGGAAGCCAGGCACCATAATGATGTGGAAATGGAAATCGAAACTACCCAACGAACTCTCCAGGTGATCCCGCCGGAGCTCGAGATTGGCCTGGCGGTAGAAGGTGATCGCACCCTCTACAAATACGCATTCGTCGACGGAAACCCGAGAACTGTCACGGTGGAACTGAAATTCCACGACTTGAAAGGTAATATTTATGACACAATATAGGGTACAAAACAAACGATTTGCACCTCTTTTAGATCACAGTCCCATGAACCCATGCTACCGCACCGCGAAGCGCCGACCGGGCCGACTTTATCATGACGTGCTGATCATTACGTTTACCTAGATAGAGTACAAGAATGTTGCCTAAAATTGCTGTGTTTCGACGTCTTTCTTGCCGTAAACATTTATTACATTTTAGCCGAGCACGTTATTGCCAAGCTAAATAGAGAGGTACTTATGACTGGGAGGTAATGGACCAGATTAGCCTTTTTACCCCTTTGGCTCTACCTCAACTCAACCCCAAAGATGATTCACCTGTTCGCTTTCATCGCTTTAGCAAAACACTTTATGGCATACGGATTCCTGGGTCACACCAATATTATCGAGGCATTAGAAACGAAGGCAGTGTTCCACAAAGAGTCACGAAGATGTCTGTTGGTCTGTCTCAGTATGGTCCTGGTCCTGGTGGCGGTGGCGGTCTCGTCGCGTACATGGGTCTCGGTGGTCCGACCGGCTCGTAGCCCCACGGCGGCCAGTAGAACGAGAAGCAGCAGCAGCGGACCTTGTGGTGGACGGTCTCCTTCCTTCCACCGGGTCCGCTCCAGCTTCGCGCGCCCCACTCGTGCTTGTGTCCACCGCTGAAGCCGTTGGTTGCGCCTGCCGCGTGCCGCGATGCACTTCCGCCGCCGCCATACTGCGCCTCGCGGTGGTATTGGTAGCTGAAAATCAGGGTTATTCATGGATCAAAATTCGTGCAAATTTTCAATTCTTTCCGAGAGTCAGCGTGTCCTAAAAAGCGTGAAATTTTCAGTATTGGTAGACATACATTAGTTTTGGTTTATACTTGATTCCACAATACGATAGTGGTCATAGGTAGTTTTAGTATGCTTTATGAACCTTTCATGTAGGGAGGGACCTGCGTCGGACTAGCCCTCCGACCGCTTGGAATTTTTTCCGCCTTTCTGGTTTCCGGGTATTTTTCCGAAACATTTCTCAGGAAAAAGAACAACCCTGATGAGAATATTCTACCTCCGATGCGCTGCTCCTCCTCCTCCTCCGATGCCCGAACGAGTCCCCAGCGTGCCGGTGTGCTCGCGCTGTCCAACCGTGGTTTGGTCGTCAAAGCGGCTTTCCGCGCTTCGCGTATACTCAAGCGGACGCTGCTGCGCCTGGGCCTGCTGTTGACGATAGTGATACTCTGAATCGGCATAGCGAGTGCCCGCCGAACGCGGGGAAATGCCCTGCGGTGGTGGCAGATAGCCAGCGCCAGCAGCATAGCCTCCACTACCGCCGCCACCGCGATGGTGCTCCTCGTAGTATTGGCGGCGTCGACTTGGGTAGATGTTCACCTTGCGGTCGTTCTCCACGTGCACTTTGCGATCATAGCTGAAAGGCAAGGTCATTAACTGGGTCCTGGAGTCGTACAACTGTCCTAGCGAAAGCAGTCTAAAGCACAGTCCATTGACCTCCGGTTGGGGATTACCGGGGATTACTTATACTAAGCATATTTTGTTCATGAACAAAAATGATACTTCGTTTTAGATAACAGTTTCTGATATAGCGGACGGTCTTAATACGTCGCAAAAGGGGCATCCGATAGTGACGCTTAGAATAACAGAAGAAACAAACGGTGTTTTTAAGCACATGCAACAGTCCTGCGCATAACGACATTGCATGAACACTGGGTCTCTACAACGAGCACGCAAAGGGTTTATTTGGGATTTGGCCCCTTCTGTCCCACGATTCCGGACTTCCGACGCTCCGGGAGTCCCCTTTAAAAGACCCTCCATTAAAAATCTGTTCTATTTTCGAATTTACCGTGCATGAAGACAAAACCCCTTCTTATCCGCTATGCGCATGCGTGCATACTGCTCGCTATCGCATGTAAGCAGGAGGCAACATTCCAAACCTTGACGAATCATAACATAAATAGTATAGAGACCGTCCAGGTCCCCCATAGTGCATACGCTTACCTGAATGATTCGTTGTCGAGTCCTTGCGCTTCATACTGCGCCGCCACCGCTGCGGATCGCTGCACGGCGATGTCGCCGCCCTGAGCGCCCTCCTTCTGGATCGGGATGGTGACGGTCTCGTTGAAGAACTCCTCGCCTTGGTCGTAGTGCTTCCCTCCTCGAGGGAAGTTGCCACCACCGGCACCGCCACCGCCGCCGCCGCCGCCACGTGCGCCGAATCCTCCACCCGTGGGTGGATCGTACCACTGGTCCTCGTCGCGGTTCCAGTCGCGACGGTTGTCCAGCGACTTTGAGCGGTGAGCATGGTCAAGAAAACCGTCTGCCCGATGGTAGCCCTCTGGTGGTGGTGGCGGAAATCGCGACTGCGAACGGGACCGACGGTACGTGTCCATCGTGGCTGTAACGCACGGTATGAGACGCAAGGTTCATAAGTAGTGCCAAAGACAACATGACAGAACCAGAATTTCATAGAGAAAATCAAAACATGACAGAATGACACAAACATGACAGAATCAATAAGTCCAATCATTAACTTCAAATGAAGGACTAATTAGTTTCATACTGTGTTTCAAGTGACACGCTCAAAGGGAACGTTGCAAAAAGATTGCGATACAGGCGTCCATTTCGAATGCCTTTCGGAACGTCAACTCATTCGAAGGATCACGGTCATACATGCCCCCATCCATCGCCAAAGCATACTGACGACGGAATCATTGGGTAGATTAGCAGCTTCAAAGCAGCAGCAGCACAGTTGACGCGGATTCATACTGCCCATGAGTTGCTAAGACACGACAGGTACACACGTAGATGAGCGTGTGGGTGCTCTCCTTCTATCGCCTAACAATGCCGTCGAAAGCAAGATGAACTCAGATGCACTCCCGAGACAAAAGGTTGAACAAGCTGTCGCAGTATAGTACAAGAGAGACACTGGAGCAAATGGGCCACATTAGCGTGACACAGACACAGTTTGGATAATTAGCCCGCGCATGCGTTTTCCGAGAAGAAAAGGTGTATAGTGCAACCGCGGGCGTACAAATGCGCCCGCGAGGGGACCGACCTTGTGCGGTAATACGCAGTGTGAAGCGGCTCGGAATGCGCGAAACCTGCCGGCGTGGCGCAATCAGAAATTAAGACGCGACCCGCAGGAGCGGTATTAGTCGGACCGGGCAGGCGCAGCGTGTGTGATGCCGCAAGGGCGGCGATCATCCGCGTCGACGTGGAAGGAAACCAGAAACGAAACCGCCATCAGCGCCGCCGCTGCTGCGGTGGTTTCTTCCGGCGGCCAAAGCCAAACGCCACGAACCGCAGAACCTGTTTAAGCCGAGCGCAGAGTTAAGACGAAGGTCGCCGCGTCTTCGTGGGTGATTAGAAACGTGCGAAAAAATGTGCAGCGCATCCGGCGGTGCAAACAAAATGTGAAATGTATGCATTATCGCAATTAGCGCAGGCTAGCGGATATGATGCTGGTTCAAATGATTCGCTGCAACGCATGCTTGATACGGGCCTTGCTCCACTGGAAATAATTGCCCTCACTCGTTGGCTCGACTGTAGCGAGGCCGCAAAACGTCTTTGTGTGAGACTTTTTTGAGCCTTCATTGACCACTGCTTCAGGCTGGAAGTGCTGCTCTGCGTCCGGGATTGTTCGTACTTTTCGGAAGCAAAACTGAAATGAGACGCTCATTCAGCATGCTGTACCCATACTATGCCTGGGCGTTAGGCATGCTTTGGTCTAATCTTTTCTTTCGTAATTTACGGATGCAGCAAATAAGCATTTTATTCGAAGCCCATATTTCGTCCATATACTTTGTTAAGATATAGCATAAACGCGTTCAGGATACAGAGGAAATAATTAGCGGAGTAAAATTAGGAACCGAAGCATGCGCAGTACTAAGCCTTTGGCATTATCCGGTTGCGTGGCTTTCACGCTGCACGTAGATCGGCTCTTTCACATCCTTCTGCAGGTAGAGGTACTGTCCGATGAGTCGTGATATTTCGGCTCCCTGAATGGCACAAACTAGTGTAGTCAATAGCCACCTCTTTTCGTTCACTTAACGCAAAAGTGTTTAACAACTCACCAGTTCGGTCTCGATGGTAACGGTTCCGGACTTGCTATGTGCGCTACCACTGCCGGGCATCAACTTTACCTCCAGGAAGGTGGTATCGGAGAGTGCGTACTGCGAGGCGGATTCGATCTAAACCGTCCACGGCATACAATCCGTGTTGCGTACGCTAGGAAAACCTGCGAAAGATCGTAGTGCGCGACGAGCGCGTGCGTGCCGTTGGCGAGGATCCGGAGACCGTTCTTGTTGACGGCGATCACACACTCAGCGAGATCGACGCCGTGTGTGACCACACGTCGGACAAAGTAGAATGCAGCGCCGAATAGCTGCCACTTTTCGATCTTTTCTGAAAAGCGCCGTTTTTGCCTAGTTGCTCGAAAGCCAGCCCTACCAAGGAACAGCTGGCGAGCGCGGTGCGGGGTAATATCTGCAGGGAAGGCGTCGAGCTTCGCCTGGATACGAGACACCCACTGCTCAAGAGGGATGTTGCTGCGCTCCAACATCGTCTTCGGCACAAGGCTCGGTACACTGCCTCTGAAAAAGACATTGACGTGCGTGCTTCAGAAGCGTTTGCTTTGGACTTACAGAGCCACATCCGGTGTCTTGTTGTTCGGATCGGCTTGGTGCATAAGTGCTGCCAATTCGGCGGTATCAGCCTATAACTTACGTCGAGTTGACACATCGCAAGAACCCCAAGGAAACGTACGAGTAAAGCGGCTGTGACACGTCCGTTTGCCACTGAGGTCATCAAGCCGGCAATATAGTTCGGCACAACCTTAAAATGATGTGTGCTTCTGTCACCAATAGAGTTCCTCACTGTTCCTCACTGTACGCTGTGCTTTATGATTCCGTTCCATTTTACAGAACCCAAAAACTGACGGGTTCGGAAAAGCTGATTTTTCGTCAAAGCCACACGGTTTCTGGCCGTTTTCGGTGAAGAAGCGGAGTTTTTGAAAGTTTGGAACTCAAAACGGAATGGATTAGCAACGTATTGCTATTCGAAGCTTGTACCTCCGGCATTGATAAGTACCTGGAAGAAAAGGGCATCCGTGTAGAGCTCGCTATCGTAGCGCAGCGGATGGATCCACACGTTGCGTGTCAGAATGAACACGAAGTCCTCGCTACGTTCCTGCAGTTCCGTGGCGACGTCGAATATGTATTCATCGTTGTTCATGAACTTCAACGCGTTGCCTAAAACGAACAGCATTCGCCATCGATTAGCGCACGATACCTTTCTCAAGAATGTAGCAGAGGCTGAACTCTTGCTGCTCTTCGGGACTGCGAACGTTCATGTCAAGGCAGAGCTCTTGCACAATCTCCTCGGCAACGGTGATCGCCCGAGTTCCGATCACCTTCCGGTGGCCGCCTGGCAAGTGGTAGATCTGCCGCTTCACGTTTCGGCCGATCTGAAAACGCGTACGCCTTCCAGTTCAGGTTTAGTCGCCTACAGTCGTGGCTTCGACTTCTTCCGCGCTCAGAATGTATCGTCGTCCACCGTAGCGAGCGGTCTGTGCTAGGTGGTGAAGGCACGCTTCAGCGCTTCCTGAATGTAAACGATCAGGACTGTCTCAGGATTTTTTTCTGTGGCTTTAAAAGTACTCGTAGTGTCTCTTAAGTGGTACCAGAGAGTTGAGTTGAGATTCCGAAGCTCCTAGTTGCGACTGTTTTCCGAAATCCACTAGATTCTTTCGAAATTTATTCCGATTCCGACAATTTTCCTGTTCCGAGCTCCGAATAAAAAGCGCGTCTTCCGTTCCGAATACAATCGGCATTAAAGATCGGCAATAGTACAGATAGTACTGCCGTACCGTTCCGTACTCCATACTGAACGGTACTGGGTGAGCCTGTAACGTACGGTACGGGGGGAGGGGTCAGTACGGTATGGCTACAGGCTGCCCATCCTTAACCGACACTAGAGATCGACATTGGCCACCCGTACCGTACCCGTACCGTACTGGACCCTCCCCGTACCGTACCCGTGCCGTACTGGACCCCTCCGTACCGTACCCGTATTTTACTACTAGTACGGCCCGTACCGTACCTGAAATTGGTAGCCGTACCGTATGCCGTACCGTACTGGAACCCCCCATACCGGGTAGGGCCCGTAATACGGTACGGCTGTCGATCTCTAACCGACACCATGCCGAGACGCCACTGACTGGGACAAACCTGCGTAGAGACGACGGCCATCTGCAGCGGTGTCCGCCAAGTGCTTCATCAGGTACGGCTTGAGGTTCTCGGATGGCTCAAAGTATGCCGTAAGGACAGTAAAGAGACGCCATCCGCGAGCCAGGCTATCGCGATGCATGCTGCGGTTCGTCGTGGTCTGCTTCATCAGCTGGCAGTAGACCTCGTCACGCATCAGCGGGTAGCGATGACAGACGGAGAGGAGCTCGTAGACGCAGTCCGTGTACGTCTGCCCGCGTTTGAGGCTCGCGTCGCCCATGTAGCGCATGATGCAGAGGAACGATTCGACCGCCAGCTTGTCCGCTTCGGCGCTCTCCAGGCGCAGAAGCGAATGACTGATTGGACGCTCGGTGAACTTTATCTGATCCGTGATTTCCTTCCAGGTCCAGTCCTTGCCTAGAAGCCACTGGTTTTACACGTAGGCCTCGCAAAAAAAGCACGACCACAGAGGTAGCACATTAAGCCGCCTTACTTTTCTTTCGCAAGGTGAACACGTCGCTACCGGACTGCTTCGGGCGCCTGAAATAGTGTGACGCGAACTCGGCCATTGTTAGTCGCCCGTCCGTATGGACGCCATAGTCGTAGATGCTCGGCTCAGCTTCCGAGCGGTATTCGGAGTATACCTAAAATGTACCACTAGGATAAAAAAACTATTCTTAAAACCTTAACACAGTTATGACCAAGGCATCCGACCAACCTTGTTCTCATCCATTGGCTGCACGTAGTCAGCCGGAACCCATCCGAAACTGCTGCCCAACTTCGCGTACAGCCAGTTGCCCAGCGTCGGCGGATCGGAGTCCGGTCGACTGACCACATGCAGGACGCTCCCTCGGTTGAAACTGAGAACGTTCGGCTCGTAGGTCACGTAGTCAGCGTTTGCGACGACGGAGAACTTGTGCTAAACGCAGCGTTATAAACGACGCTGGCAGGAAAAAAACAGCTACCTTTGGAACGCCGTTAATGAAGCTTTCGATGAACCGCTTAATGGGTTCTGCCTGACACGTCGAGAGGACAACGGTCATTCCGTACCGCGAAGTGATCCGGATCGTTGTCTTCGACTCGAGAGTAATGGCGCCGATGTCGGAGAATCTAAATGAAGAAAGTAGGTTTTTTTGCGTGATGACGGCCATGTCTGCAAAGACTAGCTTAATCGAACAACTCAAAATATGTGCCAGAAAAGGCAGGCCTTTTACTGAACGTACTCAAAATGGTCCTGGATGATGACCGCATCCGTAGCCGCGTCGTCGGGGCTCCTCGATACAAGTCGAACGCCGCTCTCGCCAATGCTAAGAAGCAGCTGCACTCGCTCATTCGACCGCTCTTCGAGCACGGGGTACAAGCGGCAAAAGTACAAAGGCCACTTGCGTACGGCGTCGATCACTTGAACCTTTACGTCCATTGGTATCTCCGCTGGGTTCTTCATTGCGCTCGGCGGAACGTTGCTGTCCCCTGGAAAGACTCGTGAATCTTGGTAGCCTAACGCTTTTTCTTACTCAAAAGCTGTACGACGGATTCCCGCTCGTAGTCCCGAATTCGATGCGGCATCGACTTGCGGCAGTCCGCGGCTATCTGCGCGAACACCAAGTCGATCTCAACGTTGTCGTCAAGTTGTTGCTCGGGCATAAACACCTGTAAAAGTGGTGCAGTTGAGTTTAGTTGCTGACAAGCAAACCTCCTTCTTCAGGGTGATCGTCCAGGCCTGATGCGCTAGCGCAACGGCGGGTGGTTGCTTGGTGGGCGCCTTGTTGACTTGTGAAACGTGTTCGCTTCCGGGATCCACTGGCAGCTTGGCCGAGTCTGAAACGGGCAAGGATGTCTCCTGAAACCGGAACGGGCACCTACCAGCGTAAGTAACAGTGCTCTCACGATATATAGGTTCTTCTGCTGTGCGCGAGCAAGGCTCGTAGACCCAGTCAGTGAGCTTCCCATGGTCCTAAGCTTTCACAGCGTACCTCTATGGCTATTTGCACAACCTGTGCAGCCAGAAAACGACGCCTACAGAGCATCTTTCGCGTTCAAATTTTGACAAAAAAAGTTATTCAAAGGGAAGTGACTCACTTCATCCACTAACGTCGGACTGGGGCTACGCTCAGCGGGATGCGGATGTGTCGTGCCAGTCCGCATCGACGCACTTGCATACGTTGAACCCGTGTCCGGTTCAATGGCTGATGGGAACGAGCGAAGCGAGCCATTATCCATCAACACACTGTGTCGAACGCGTTGCAAGCCAGGTGCGGTTTTGGTCTTAACATGAATTGACTGATCCGACAATAATATTACTGTTACCTGGCCTTGCGCTATGCGTTGATATGCTTCAGATTCGAACGGATCGTGGGGAAGCATTCGTCGATTAAACCCATCATGCGTGGCATGTACTTGTTGTTGCCGGCCGTAGGCGGGGCTACCTGGCGGCATTGCACGCGATTCTCGGGTAAGCTCTCGCGGTGGCGGCCCCGCAGGGTCGGCAGGTGGTGAGTCACTCGGAGGTGCACCGCTTGGAGTCCAGGTTTGACGCGACTGCAAATTTAACGTAAGAAAGGAGCATGCTACAAGGCGAGCATTGCAGAACTTTGACTGTCTTACCTGGTCCATACGCATTGGTCCAAGTTGCCGTTGACCTCCCGCTTGACCATACGGAAGGCCGAATGGAACCTGAATGGGGCATTCAAGAAAGATCTGAGCATCTTCGAGTTTCGAGCTTACCTGCGGCATGACCGCCGTAAGGTACACCGGAATCGGCTGAACGGTCGAAGCGGCTGTCATTTGTGACATGCGTCCGTCGAGGGTTGTAAGGTTGATGCTCGACGCTGCCGGCGACATCATCATCATAGCGACCGGTTGGGTGCTGCCGTTGAAGCCTGCCTGTTGGTAGAAGGACATCGGTGAAATAAAGCCCTGAGCGGGCTGCATTCCGCGACCGCCTGCTGTTTCTGGGTCGCTATCCTGGTGGTAAGTTGCGTACGTCGGGAAGGAGTGACCGGGTCGTTCTTGTCGGCCGAACTGTGGCACGTTCTGGTCTTCGATGGTCGGCCTGTCACGTCGGACACCGCCTTTGATGCTGGCGGCTATGATGCGAGCCGGTGGCATATCGTCATCGAACGGAGGAAGAGCCTGAGAGAACAGGAAGACAGTTAAGTTTGGTGGCTTAGCTGGTTTACACGCCCGTACCGTACAGTATTCCGTACCGCACCGTATTCCGTATAGTACCGTACCAACGGCACGATAAGCGGTACGGATGTGCCAGCACGTTCCTGAATACGGCACGGAAAGGTCAGTACGGTATGGAGTGCGGTAAGGAGTGGGTCGCGACTACGAATAGCGTAAGGAGCCGCATGGTGTACCTGATCGAAGATTTCGTCCAGGAAGCGATCGACGTCGCCGTTTCGAGACGGAATCTGCGTGTTCCTGATTCGGCTCGGAATGCTCATCGTAATTCGGTCTCTATCATCCGGATAATCCTTCGGGAGCTCGACAGGCTTCTCAGGAGCCATAGGGATGATCTGACCGTTCTCCTAAAACAGAGGCAACATGCGGTACCGGTAGCATAGCGGTATGCAAAGCGTGCTTACATAGCGGAAACGTTGTCCCACTTGTCCCATGCTGTGCTTGTCGTTCGTTCCGGAGCTCCGCCTTACAGGGCTGGCAACGGATGCTGAAAACGCATTAGCTTTTGGCCGTTTCAGTCAGTGTTTTGACTTGGCTAAAAAAACTTGTACTTCTACTTCTACCCGGCATAAGTGGAAACTTCTACTTCAACTTCTACGGAGGGTAGAAGTAGAAGCAGAGGTAGAGGTTGAAGTTTAGGGTAGAGGTCAAAACACTGGTTTCAGGTACTTCTACACTAATTTTGGAATATGGTTTTGGACACGCAGGCCGTCAGGCCACTGAATTTGGCAATGAATTTTAAATACATGCCATCGCTACTTGATCGCTTCTGTGCTTCCGCACCGTTTGTGGTCCTGAAACTTGATTTTACTGGAGAAATCTGTCACTTTGGAACATACCACTGGTCGTACTCCGCCTTGGATGGCCGGCGGGACGGTCTGCCGGCGTCATCGAGCGGCATTCTCTTGTAGCTCATGAAGGAGCCGTCGTTGTGCGAGGGAATTTCGAAACGCGAAAGCGCATCGAAGAGGTACTGATTGTCGGAAACTTCGAGCACTGTGGATTCGTTCTCGATCATGAGGCCCCACCCCTCCGAATCTCCGATGCCGCTGAAATTACATTCTTCGATTGGAAGCTCGTCAATATATACCGTTGCTTGAGGACACGAGCGCAAATCTCTTCTGCGGTGGACCATGCGTCCACTTCGACGCCGAACTCGTTGCCATCCGTGCAGCGGACTAGCACCACCGGGGCCTGCCGTCGCTCGGTCGCTATCTAAAGGCAACGTCTTCAGGAGAACGGGGATCTGATGCGTAGTCAGAAGCGTAATTTTGGTGGTGGGATGTACTCAAAAGCCGTCTACAAGGCCATTGTTGATACGGAGCAGGCAAAGTGATTTGCAACGGTAGGACGCTGAAAATGGTGATATTATACCTGCTCGAGCAGCGTGGGTGCTGTAGTGCGCTGACGCACCGCGTCTGCATGGCGCAGCGGGCGAAGCAGACTCTGGATAAGGAGTTTCGACAACTGTGCTGGTTGTTGTTCGAAGTAGCTAAACTATTCAGGTTGTAAAAAGGAATGAAAGGTTTTACGGCCATGCAATGAGTCATCAGAAGCATACCGATAAAGCATCGGGAAAACAAGAATTCCTGGCGCGAATGAGTTAATTGCATTGAGCATTAGGTTCCAAACGCGCTGCACGTTGCTCGGATTGCCATTCTTGTGCGTTTGGTTCACCAGCTGCACGTAGATCTCGTCCCTCTGCGCCACATTGTCAATGCCCTACAATGCGGAACGTAGTCGAGAAAAATTTCGGGGCACGCGTACCTTCTGAACTATGTACTTGGCTAGCAAGGCCAATTTCGAGGGCGGCATAGTGGTGTCGTTTGTGTAGCGAAGAATTAGCTTGAATATGCTCAACGCCTCCTGGTAGTCTTCCTCGGTGTTCTTCGGAATGAACGGCGCCACGATTGGCTCACGGCGGCATTGGAGTGCAAGGCCCTAATAACAAGTCATTTTAATGCCATTTTTGTAAAGCGCTTTAAAGATTTTTAAAATGTCTCCTAAGGGGCTGTCCAGAAATTATGTGTACATGATCTTGTCCC
>JNEY01000125.1:49332-74018 GCA_020875895.1 Aphelenchus avenae | reverse complement strand
CACCCCCCCCCCTCTAATAGACCCCCTCCCTGGGGCCTAAATCAGGTACCCACACTCATTTTGCACTATTTTCAACCATTTTCTTTGTTGAAGTGTCGTTTTAAGGTGCATTTTAGGGCTATTAAAGCTTAATTAGTGCATATTTAGGCAAGTCACCCATCCCGTGAAAATGGCCGGGCCCGTTTTCCGGACCGTGTTTCACGGGCAGGCTTTACGGCACGGGCCCTAATTTTGTCGTTTTTCATGCCGTGACGACCCGGCTTTTGCCGTTTTAGTGCAACGGTTTGCTAATTCTTAAAACACGGATCGGCAGCAGTTTTTCCAGCACGGACCGGCTCACGGCAAGGGAGGGGGTTCGACTACCTCTACAAAATACGCACAATCCGTACTTTGAAAGCGTCTCCCGGAGCTTTGTTGCCGCAGCGTAGATCTCGGACGCTACGTACACCGTTCTGTCAGCAGTAGCTCGCACTTCCTTCTCCGACGCGAATACGAATGCTAGTGAAGTGTTGCGCGAACTGCACAGAGCCCGATAGACCACCGCCGGCTGCGCCCACTTGTTCTTGCTGCAGAAGCCGTCAGCTGCATACCAGACCATTCCGGCAAAGTGCTTCAGCCCGAACTCGAGGCGGTCCTTCACGCGAGGCTTTCCGTAGCAGGACTTGTCGATATGGTTGAGGTTGCAGCGCTGCAGGAATGTGTCATCGGAACCCTAAATCATGAAGTAAAGACGCCTTGCTCGTGAATCGTTGAAATAGGTACCTTCGGAAATTTGCACTCGTCATCCAGAAGGGGCAGAATTCCGTATGGTCGCTTGGATATCAGGTCGACGACTCGTTGGTTGTTTGCGGCGTCCGCCGACTGCTGCTCGATCTTGACGCCTTCTTGCGCCAGCTCTGCGTCGAATTGCTTGAATGTGTTGACGATGAAGAAGTTCTCGAGAACTTCGTTGGCGATGTTGATGCAGAACTGCTCGAAGCCATTGTTGTTGTAGCGCTAAACGGTAAACGTAAAAGAGGCATTGGTCCCTTTCTAGTGTTGAGGTGAGCGTAATTACCTCAACACCGTACATGTCGATGACGGAAATCTTAGCATCCGCATCGGACCTCAGGAACAGAGAAATTCTTGAGACCACCCAGCGGAAGAGCTCGTTGTAGACAATTTTCGCAAATGTGTCCCGGATGTCCAACGCCATGTCCACCGTGAAGTGTGACACGCTCTTTCCGCTCTAAATTCTCGGTACGAGACCGTTACAAGTGACCTACGCGGAAGAGGGAGCAAGTAGATCGGCCTTAATCTTACTAAACCTCAACTAACCTGCGATCCCGGCGAGAATATGCGCCGTACCAGCTCACAGTCTGTCTCGAGCAAATGGGCAATCCACTGGAGCTCTCCTTCATTCGCAACTTCGACGAACTCCTCCGTCGGAGACACCTAGGTTTTTGCCGTATGAAAGTTCAAAAACAAGGCTAGTTAATGTTTGGTCGACCGCTTCGATGAAACTATCACAGTGCTTCGTCATGAGCTCCTACCCGATGAGTGCGGAAATAGAGGTTCCCAACATGGAGAACGACGGCTATCAGGCGAAAGATGAGCTCTTTCTGGGCGTCCGAAAACCCGACTGTGGACAGAGCCGCACTCATCTGAGCGTGTGCATCCTGCTCCTTAGCCGCGTCCACAGGCGTTCGACCCTGGAAGCATAAGGGCATAGCATTAACGAAGGGTACTCTGGCCGATCGATATACTAACCTGGTTGAGGTAGAAGTAGTTCGAAGCCTGCTTCAGGCCGTACTTGGACCTAAGCCCACCGTCCAGGCCACAGCACAGCTGGTAGAGTACGTCAAAGTTGCGCTCTCCAGGCTTCTGCGACACCAAACGGCTCAGCTCCAGCGGAAGAGTAGCATCCAGCTGAAGCCCAGCAACGCAGTGGCTAAAGGTACCGGTAGTCGTTGAATGATTTTAAACTAGTTCCTACTTGCTGTCGTACTGAACGTCAACGACGTAGCCGCAGCGAGTAGCATGATCGTTCCGTAGCGTTCTGGCGCTACAGAATCCGCTAAGGATCGCTTGCAGGGCGTTCACCTAGAGTGCACGTGGGTAAGAGGCCATTTCATGCAAACAACGCCAACAAAATTTGTACGGTGTTAACCACATATCTATGCCACACGAACCAAATTTTAAACCGCTATTAATTGCTTGGTACCTGGCTTATTCGCATGAAGCCGTACATCATTCCCTACGCGCTGCCCTCTATGCCTTCATTGCTTACCTGCGCGAGTGATACCTTCGTTGCCGGCGCAGTAGACACCAAATAGCGCAAAGTGTGGAAGAGGTTTGTCGACTTTCCCGAGCCTGATTCGCCGCTACAAGACGCGTATAATCAAGAAAAGGAATGCTCAAAGGCCTACGTGAACAGGATGGCCTCATGCTTGGAATCGTTGCGAATCGCTTCAGCTGCTTTGCTAGCAATGGCGAAAATGTGGCTAAACCGTCTACCATTTGCTTGCAAAGGCTGGCATTTCTGACTGCCTCACGAGCTACCAAAACAGCTGAACAAGTGAACCTACGCTGCATCCGCAGTTCCCGTCCTGTACTGCTTCGCAATAGTGTCGTCGTAGATGGGTAGCGACTCGTTCGCGTTGACCGCAACTAGGTTCTCCCCAACAAACGTCTGAATTGAATACTCAACAAAGTTCCGATAACGGATCACATACGTAGACGCGGTTGGCGTGGAAGCGACTCTGAAGCGTGTGTAGCACAGCTCCGTGTGACTGGTCGCTAAAAGGAATTACTTTAAGCGTCCATCAACAGCCTGAGCTATCCTACAGCCAACGTGTCGTGAACGGCGTATGCCGATTCACGAGCAGGAAACTTTCCTTGCGTTCGCTGAGTGCGCGCGTGGCGTTTTGCCTCTGCGCGTGCGTCCTACGCGGGCGTGCGGTATAAAAGCCGGCGGCGGAGCGTTCTCCCGTCAGTGTGGGTCGCAGGGCGACCAGTGGACTGTGACCGGGAACTCCGCGGTCACCTCCACTGGCCCGCAGCGGAACTCCGCTGTGGGGCGCCGAGTGGACTTCTACCAAGTCTACGGCCCGTTGCACGTTAGGCCAATTTTAGGCCAATATGTTTCGTCATATTGCGTGCATATTTTAGGCCATCGGGCCATTGTATTTGTGCCACATTTAACAGGTTTATATACCCAAGTTTGAGGTTCATAAAAGCGTTGATCTACGAAGCCGCTCTCCACCGACTTCTAGCAGCATAACATCGCGACAGGACTAAGCAGTGCAAGCCGTAGAGTAGTTGGAACTCCAGCAACTCTCGCAAACCACTAGACACCGAAGCCACCTTTATTTGCTGCACGATCGGAGCCTAGCTAACTCCGTTCGTGACACAACGAGAAAAAAAACAGTTTAGGCGAAAGGTTCTCGTTAGCCCTGTTCGGCGAATAGTCTGGAAGCTGTCAAATGTTTTACCTAAACTTCCTCACCCGTACCGTTATACGGCCCGTACTTGTACCCGTACCCGTACTTTTCGGTACGGTTGTACAGTACGGGAGGGGTTAGTACGGGCCGGCTGTACGGCCCCGTACACATACACGTACAAGTACACAAGGAGGACCCTTTGGACGGCACTTTTTCTCGGAATTACCTACGCAACATTTCTTTTATGGAAGTCAATTTGCTTACATATCATCATTTTCTATGCTTGACTCTACTATTCTTGCAGCTTAATGGCATCAGACCTTCAGTTTATTTCAAACATTACAAATTTTGGCGCTTTTATAAAGTAAAAGAACGGGTACCGGCACTAGGGCATACATGTGTACGGTACGGTACGGGAGGGGTCTGCACGGGCCGGCTGTACGGTACGGGGTTCTTGCGACGAGGTCTAGCCTTACCCTTGAAATATTTGCCTAGTAGAGTCCTGTCATTTGAACGATTAGAACCAAATCGAAAGGTCTCCAATAGCGCCCCGGAGACGCTATTAGAGAAAATACGGTATATGGTTTTACTGTTTCCAAAGCATACCTTAGCGACGCCAAATCCTCGGCCATGGCATCGAAGCGCTGGCGTTTTGAGAGTTTCATTGTTGGCTCCACGCGAAAAGATCGGCTCTAAAAAGCAGTTTCCGTGCGTTTGCGCTGGAGATTAGTGCGCGATAGCATCGGACCTGACCTTCCGACTCCCTAGCGAGGCCGGTTCGTCGCTGCCTCCGCTTGCCGACAGCAATAGAGCTACTGCTAGTTCTCACTTACCGACATGTTGCAGAAGACGACCGGTGGCTCCGTGCTGAGAATAGTGCCCGGTGTCGGGTAGCCGTTGCCCAGGTCGATCCACACGGCATCGCCCTGAAAGGAGGCGAAATAATTTTGAAAAAACTAGTCAAAGAACAACTTCCGCACCCACCCGGTGTGCGTAATTCCCAAGCAGCCCTAGATGCTACAAACACGTAGCATTCTCAAAACCAGTACTGGTAAGCTGGATTCTATGGTTTCTTCCCTAAAAACTAGTAGGTCGTACAACGGATCGGTACGCCACTAGTTAAGCAACATTTTCAGGCTTGCGAGCCTTAGTTTTGTCAAGCATCCTGATATGCAGCTGATAGAGAGGCATCCATAAAGCGACAATCTGGTCCTGTCCCTCATTTCACAGACAACAATTCTTTTGAATATTCACGGGTCATTTTAACTTTTTGAAGATTGCCGCAAGATGCTTGAATTTTGAGGCACTTCGAACATGTGATTTGGACCTGGGGCTCTGCATCAACGTGGTTAAGCAATTTTTGGAAAAGGTCACGAACGTCGCGCCACGCATCGTGCTTTATGTTTGATAACGCATCCCGCTGACCATGTGATACAATTGGCTTTCGCTAACGCTGGGTACAGATGGCCTACCTTCAACACGTCCATGATGCGGCTTCGAGATGAATCGATACGTCACTGTCTCGCCGTAATAAGGAGTTTAGCGGTTGTCGACTCGATGAAGCGGCGAGAGAATCGAAATTTTGCGCCGTGAATGCGCGTTACCCGCGGGCGCGAATCACCGCGATGCGGGTCATGGTCAGCGCCGCGAGTAATCCCGCGAGAACACAAGTCTCGGGCGCTCCTTCCGGCAGCGATGCGCGCCGAATGCTCCGATTGCAACCTTGCGGAATTTTCCTAGCACTAATTTGCGCACTGGCTCAATGAATTTCAACTTGGAATACCTTTAGCATTATCGGTGAACGTCATGCGACCAAGCAGCCTTGTAACCAGACTGAGATCTTATGCATACGGTGCCCCAGGGTACACCAAGTGCACTTTCTTAGGCGCGCCTGCCTCCAAAGTGTCCCCTATCATCTCGAAAGTCTCCAAGGCGCATCTGATAAATGACCGAGTCCGCTTTCAGGACCCAGTCTTGCAACCCAAGGTTCGCCTGTACATTAAATCCTTTCAAATCATTTTATGTAGAAGTCGCTAGCTACCAGCACAAATTCGACGTCATTAGATTTGTAATCATAAAGGATGGTGAAGGTCGAATTAATTCATGTTCTGTCCATGCACAAAAACAACTTCTTGCGTCAACATAAAAGTAAGAGAACTGAGTGGTTCGGTTAATGTTTCGGGACACCACTTTATTTTACCTTGGTCGGATAAAATGACAAACTATGCGTCCTCCATCGAAGCTAAAGATCTTCTGGAAACATTAAGAACTGGTGACGTCGGTGAGCTCGATTAGGCAGCAGCGTCCTGTGAGCTCGAGTTCCAGCAAATGGTCGTTGCCGCTCAGATGCAGGCAGTCGTACAAGTCCAAGGTGTGTGCATCCTTCGCGTCTACACTCACCTGCAACTGCGGCTGTCCGCTGAATACGAGAATGACGCTGGCGTTCGTGAACAATCGGCTGCCGCCGTCGAACCACTGCAGTCGCGCGCTGTAACGGTTGGGTGCGTAGATGAGGTTGAAGTCGCGGATGGGCTCGCCCAGCAGAGTGCAACTGACTTGGCTTTTGCCGTCAAATGCGAACGCGTCGAACGGCAACAGCGGCCGAGAAGGTCTGCCGTCGATGTTCAGGCGCATGCCATCGCCCTGCAGCACGGTGATAATGCGCTGGTAGCCGGCGAAACAGGAGAAATCGCCGGATGCTTCGATATCGGCGATCGACAGCCGCCAGCCGAACTCATCTAATGCATTGCCTGCGTCGCGGGTGATTTCCTGCGTGAAGCCGCCACCGTTCTTCCAGGGCATGCGCGGGTAATCCTTAGCGCGAAGCGCCTGTAACCGACACATTTACTAGAACATCTTTCAGATAATTATAATCAACTTTCCGCCTTCTGGGACCATCAGATCTACCATTTTTGTTAGTTTTCCTGACGACTCTACAAGAAAGAGTAGGCTAAAGCATTTATCATAACAAAATGAATCAAGCTCACTTCCTAAAAGTGTTGCCAATGAACCGGAACTTTTCTCAATGAATGAAGTGGACTGAGCCGAAGCAGAGCTCATTTCAGTTCAGCTCACCAAAGTTCAGTGAACTTGACAGTTTACCTAAACGTTGCTTACTTAAAATGAGTCTTTTAGAAGAAAACGGAAATACCGAAAATGGGGAAGCACCGGAAACACCGTGTCAGCCCAAATTTGTCCTCTTTGCCTCTAAGAAGAAGCGGAAGAAAGACGGAAAGTTAAACAACAAGGGTCTGTTTCTGCGTCATCATACGAGAAAATGTAGTTTATCTCCCCTGCATGGAGGCTTGCCCTGGTCACGTTGCCGTGGCAACAAACTCGCCCTGGTCCACCAAAAATAAAACCCAAATTCAACTAACCTTTGTCGTCGACATTACACCATAGACAATCCGACGAAGGAACTGACATTTTTTAACCGCCACTCTTCTCCGAGAACGTCTTAATGGGTTGGTCAATACATAGATCGACCATGCTATTGTCTTCTTCTTTGTCCCCGGTCGCGGACCCGTCATGGGTCGGGAGTTTACACAAAAAATGCGCCTGATTGGAGCGTCTCTCGTTTGTGCTAGTTATTAATTAGCATCACGATCCTTTGGCAAACAGGGCATAGCTCAGCGTTTAACGAATGCCTACAGTCTGCGCAAATTCAGCATGCGCAAAACAACCCTACTGGAGCCACGTGCCATGGCCATAAAAATATTACTAAGGCGATTATGTGTCAATTACTGGAACGTAGATACAAGTGCGCGAAACAAGTATATGCTAGCATTAACATCGTTGTCATTTAAGATGGACAACTTCATTTATGGTTTGAATGGTAGTTTTAAGGTATTCCAAATGCATTCCTTTCGCGTGTTGTCTTAACGACGAGGGCTACAAAGCGGTCGTGGTGAGCCTTTTGAGCTATCACATTCGGTCCGGACGTTTCGCCCTATTGTTGGCAACGCATAAGCTGCGTCGTGTCAGAAGACGAGTCACACCCCTAAAAATGATCGCTGAGTGTAGTCTCCTCTGTACTTCCGGGAGACAGGTGGAGATTAGCCGACGCTGAATGGTCGCAAATCATCTGGTGTGCTGTTGCGTCAATCGGTTTCTGTCCACATGCCGCACCCTCTCCATCTTCAACGCAAACAACTGCGCCAAATATGTCAACTCTTCCGCCGGGTCGCTACGCATTTATTCTTTGGCCGCTATTAGCGCTCAGTTGCTGCTGCCAGCTTTAAGAATGATTTTGCTAAGGAACGACGAAGCCTTGAGCGTCTTTCACTTCCTTAACCGCGATTGTTTGGACACTCTTCAGCTGACCACCAAACAGCTGAAAAGCATTGTCGCAGAGTGCATGAGCGATGTATGCCTACGATATTTCGAACACGCCGAGCTGTCGAAGAGTTATTCATCCGACGCATTGTCGTTTACCATTCGGGGTGTGGATGGTAGCCTGTGCCTGAAGGAGACTAAGTCCGACAAAGCAATCGACTTTATGAAGCCCATTCCCACGTTCACAAAGTATCTGAGAATGGCAAGCGTCGGCAAGCTATCGGTACGCCTTAAAAACATTCTTAGAATTTTTTTATATAAAATGGTTGTGAAATTCGGTCGTCTTGGGTGATTTCTGGATCTGTTCCATTATAGGGGAGGGGAATGAATTTTATAGGGGTGGAAGTGATCGCCAATTCTATGGTAGGGAGGGGGGACTTTTCGTTAGAATAAACATAAGGACTGTTTCTCATGCGATAAGAAGGCCTTTTTAGTACACCACGGATCGTGTTTGGTCCAAAAAATCCGAATATCAGTTTTCGATTTTTGACCGAAACCAACGAGGATGGTACCCTTTGATGGGAAAAGTTTCGAAAAATTCGTTCCATTGTTCATGCACAAGATTGTTTGTTTTACAGTCAAAAGTCATTCTTACGCCCTTTAAGGGGTTCTGTTCGGTATTAGGTATACACTAATTGCCGATTTTAGGATTTTCCGCCAGTATAAAATTTCCAATGGATTCCCCCATAATATTCATCCCCTTATAATAGACCTGGTCCGTAATTTTGTTGCCAGTATATAACCCTTTACAAAAACCGCTAGCGTTGCAGATCTCCAACCTTACCATCACGCCTGAGTTCGTAAATGCCATCAATAGCGTATCCTCAACGATCAGCGTCAACAAGCTGGCTTTCTCGTGGACAGGATTTGACGTGGAGATCGACATTTTCCACGCTATGGTCCTTGGGTTTCGCTTGGTCCAGGACATGTACGTTCATACCACTTACGCAAACTGCGTAAGCGATGCGCTGCTCACAGGCCTGGCGACCAAGGGGACCACTAAGTTCGAGCAAGCGTACGCTTTTTTCTGCTAGACGTTGTGTGAACATTGCCCAAAACTTCTAAGGAATTACGGCCGCTTTTAGGGGCGGCATAGGCCGGTATTCTGAGGAAGACCGACCCCGGTGTGGCGTAGGTGAAGACGCTCTACTAGAATTCTGCTTCGCGGAACGCCTAAGCGGCGGCCAGAAAGATCGATGTGTAAAGCTGAACTACATGCACGTATACAACGAATTTTTCGCAAAAGTCATTCACGTGAGTGCCTTAGAGGCTGTTACGATATGTCACCAGTCTTTCTAGCGAAGCAAGCAGTCAAACAGAGGCAAAGACGTTGAAATGGATATCAGTACAAGCAGTAGAGTCATCCCTGTTTTCCCTCCGGAGCTCCAACTAACGCCGGTTGTCCAAGGCCGCGACGACGAAGAACGCGTGTATAACTTCTCATTTGTGGATGGGAACCCGAGAAAGGTTACTGTTTCTCTGGTCTTCCATGACGTGCAAGGTTAGTTGCCGCTACATATTACTCAAATGTAAACTTCCTTTAGCCCGAGGCCCAGTGCGCCCTTGCTACCGCATGTCGAAGCGACTTCCGGGGAGATTTTATCGGGAAAAACTAATTGTCACGTTCACATAGGACGCTTATCCGTGAAACATGTCATGAGTCGTGGTTACCTTCCGGTAGCATCTTTTACGTCAATGTTTGAGTCAAACGAAGAAGTCCGATTTATTGTTTTCAATCTGCTAAATAAAAGTTCTGCCAAATTCCTGCCCTATGGACATTCACATGCAACAGAAACGTGTTGTACGCGGCATATGTATTGATGGGTCTGCTTAGTCGCGGTGCTCTTTAAGAAGTTCCTCATCATGAAGCATTCTTTCGACCGCCGGATCACCTTCCATACCGAGAAGCCAAAAGGTTTCCATCACTCCTTTGCCCTGAAAGGCAAGCGGCATGCTACACGCAGGCAGACTCTTGTTGCCCCACCTTTACAATGACCTCCCCGCGTGGCACCGTCACGTAACCCCGAATAACGTTGGTGAGAAGGTGGTTTGTTGATGCCGATATGTGGATCATGTTGGCTAAAGCGCTTTTCGCGTGATGTTCTGATCTGCAGGCAACAACAAACCTTTGCCACCGCTTTCCATGCGCGACGCGGTGTTGACGCTATCGCCGAAAAGGCAGTATCGAGGCATGGCCAATCCGACGACACCTATACTTGGCTTTGGTCATAGTAAGACGCCATGCACCCTACCTGCCACACACGGACCGGTATGGGCACCGATTCGGAGACGTATGCGCTCTCCGGGGAGGTGCGGAATGGTGAATCGGTCGAGGCTTCGCATCAACGCCATGGACATGTTAGCGATATGGCGTGCGTGTTCGTTGCCGTTTCGGTGCGGCAGACCCGAAACGCAGAGGTAGCCGTCGCCAATCGTTTCCACTTAAATACTTGCAAATCAGAAAGGCGTCGCAATTCACTGTTACCTTTGTAGACGTCGTATTCTCCTATGATGCCATCGAAATTCGTGTACAAATCGTTCTAAAGTTTACCTGTCCACCGTGAATCTAAAAACCGCGCCTTTACCAATAGGTTCACGACCTGTAGCGGGGAACAGCGACTTGCAAGCGTCGTAAACGAGACGACATCGGAGAAGAAAATAGTAACACTGTCGAAGGATTCCGGCTCCACATGTTGTCCGAGCTTCAGTTTCTCCGCGACTTGCCTAAGGCCAGGGTACTTCGCGGCCACATAAACAGTTTTACTTCGGAAGCATTCGATACAAGAGAATGTCCGACTTCTTCTTCTCCTCCATCAGCTCCTTCGTGCGCTCCTCCACTTCCTCCTCCAGGTTAGTGGCGTACTGCTCCAGCATCGCGAACACGTGGTCCATTAGGTTTGTACTTCTGTAAACGACCTCTTTCATAAATGGCGCTAAGTAAGAAGGATACCGGCCAGTGTTCATCGACTGCAGTAGCGATCGTACGGTCTGGATCTTCGGCCTCTCATCCGGCGTTTCGCTCCAGCAGTCCCGGATCAAGTGAAGCTAAAAGTTCATGGGCTTCCAGGAAAATACATGCAACAAACGTGCAGTCATGCGATGCGATTTTTGTGCGGCAAAGCCTATTCGTAAGCAAAACTTACGAACGCCGGACTGAGATCGGTCGTCATTGGATCTAGCTTGGGCCGTATGGGCTGCCGCCCGCCTTTCTTGAGCTTGTACACGATTTCTAAGAACACAAAAAGATTTATGGACCATGAGCTCGAAGCTGTGGCTTACCCTCTGGGTTGCCCTTGGTGTCGTCAGCAGACTCCCAGGCCGGTTTCATGTTCACAAGTTCAGTGCAAACAATGGAGAAGGAGAAGACGTCCCCGTGCTTCGACCCGACCATGTCGCCGTCTCGAATGTGCTCCGGAGCGGTCCAAAGCAAGTCTGAAAGTGAGCGATGTTAAGCTCAAAAGTGTGTCGGATTTTCAAACCTTTAGGCTCGTACTTCTCGTGCGCTCTGATGCTTTTGAGCCCATACTCGCTAAGCTTGACCTGCCACCGGTCATTGATCAGGCAATTGGTGGAACGCAGGTTGCCGTGCCAACCGATAAGAGACGAATGCAAGAAGCAGAGACCCTGAGAAACGAGATGTACGCGCATAAAGCCTAGAAATCGGCTAAATACCTCACAGACATCTCGGACAAGGGAGTAGATGAAGAATCCGTCCATGCTTAGAGCGTTGCTAGCCATGTTTATGTCCTGCAAAGCATGAGTTCCACAGGGCGTGACTAGCTCCACATACAGCCAACGTTCCGCGGTGACAGTACCGCCAGACGGAAATCACTTGTGGGCCGTCGGTAGAGACCCCAATGAATCGGTTTATGTTGTCCGCATCGAACAAACGCATCTGTAATCGAGTATTGCGTGCTTGAAAAGCCTAGGATGCTACCGTCCGAAGTTCCCGCATGTCGTTCTCAGAGAATCGTGCCGCTGTGGCATGAACGATGCCAATCACGCGTTCGCCTCCGAGCACGTAGACAGTGAAGTGAGCGTTGCTCTTGACGCTGTCCAGCGTGTACTTCGTCGACGTTGTGCTCTTGCTGGACTGCAGTGAACGGGCGCTTTCGAGCATCTTGTTCTGCAACGAAATCAACTGAGCTTCTCGAGCGTTCTTCTCCTATCGTACCCGATCCGCCACTCGCAGCAGACTGGCGCTTGGAATCTGCCAAAGGCGGTTCTGACGCTCGAGTTCTCGAACTTTTAGGCTAAACTTCCGCGTTTAATCATTAGTCCTTTGGACATCCTCTTACGTTATCACGTAGTACACTCCTGTGAGAATGCCGATAAGGACGCAGATCCCGGCGATAATGGCAGCGATGATCCATCCCTTATAGGCCTCCCAGAAGTCGATGGGACACCCCTTTCCGTCGAAACCACAGCGCGGTGTAGACAGAGGTTTCTTTCCGCCCCAGTTGGCCCAAATCAGCGACGTATCGCTGAAGTCGGAGGAGGAATTCTGAACTTTCTGAAGGCATACGCTCCAAGTGGAAATGATTTGGGGTTTTGGCAAATGCCTCATTTAAAGCATCTGTATCAACGACACTTACGACGCCACCGTCGGTAATCGCGAACGTAGCCATTGGCTGGACCTGGCCGTCGGTGCCAACGTAGGTCGAAAACTTGTAGATTGTCTTTCGAATGCCGTCATTTCTTAGCAGGATTTTTCCAGTCATTCCTGAGACTCAGTTTGCTCAGTCAGTAAGAAGAGTCTCCAGACCTTCAAATTCGAGAAAGTTGCCCCATTTCATAAGGCGGCCGTCCAAGACCACTTCCGATCCCGTGCCCGACTCGTTGACCTTCTTCGATAACACCGCTGCGTAGAGGTACATTGCGTCGTAGAGCGACCCAGCGTACGGCGAGGCCTGCTGCGATTCTTGACTTTGACGTACTGTGAAACAAACCTACCCCCTGTCCCTGGTTACAATCGGTGCAGTAGAAGGGCCACATCGACATGCGGTTCATCACTTCCTGAGAGAAATTTGTGAACTCATTCGCCACCTGGCTCGTGGTGTCCACGTGAAGGAAGAAACTCTTGGTGGAAGCTGAGACGATTGCTTGTTCTTCTGCTTTGGTGAAGTTCATTTCAGCGCCGTCGGAGTCCTTGAAGAAGAGCTGGTCGCGATTTAGCCCTGAACGTCACAAGTCTGTCATGACGATGACCACTTCCGTGTCCACGTGCGGAGCAGGCGACTTACGGTTTCGGACTCGAGGGTCAGGTATTATGTAGACGTATTCGTCCGTGTCCATTCCGTATTCGTGGAGTTTAATCACAAACTGTCGTTGTTGGACTACGTCATCGAAGCAAAAAGCAATAACTGAAAAGGCGTGTATTACATGACTTGTGCCAGGTCAAGCAAACTATTCGACAATGCGGCGTATGGAGGTCTTTCCGCAACGGAGATTTACTCTTATCTAATAATGACCTCTTCTTTAGTTGACTGATAGGCCCGTAGCGCTAATACATGCGCATAGTTACAAGTTATTCGTCGTTTCTTTAGCACTACAAGTTTTTTTTAAAAAGATTCGCAGACGGCTAAAACACAACATGTTTTTAATTGTCAAGATAACCTGATTTTCAAATAGTTTTATGTTTGAAAAGTAGTCATCATGGGGCAGGCGTGCTCTTGTTCAGAGTACTTACTTCTAGCTCGAGATTTGATCTGGTTCATCAAGTAGTCGATGTCTTCGTCTCGCCAGCTTATGAGCTGTTGTTTGTAGCTGACGACGCAGTTCGGTAGACTGTTCGCAGTAGTCTTAATTAATAGCATGCGTATGAGTTTACAGGGTAGTGGCTCAATCCAGCAGACACAACACTTACTTCTAAGTCCTGCTGCAACGCTGCACAACCGCCGATATCGTCGATCTGGTAGATTAATGCGAACGACGTCCAGTCGAAGTAGTTCAGAACAGAGCAGAACACGAGGCTCAGGCTAGAATTTGGTATTAATGAGAACATGTGCTGAAACTCTTAAAGTACTCGTTATAGTTCGGCACAGCGCTGATGGCTGTCGGGTACTTTTCCGTGTTTGCGAAATCACTAGCAAAGCAATAGCCCCAAAGGATGACGGGGAGGTTGAAGAAGTTCGCCACGTGGCCCACGACCAATCCAGCTGTAACATGCCGGTATATGTGACCATTAATTAGTTCTTTTTTACCCTCCATGCATGGAGGAGCAAATAATACGTCCACTCTTTCGTCACGGATCAGCTCGAAGGCCATTCCAAGAGCCTTAGCACGATTGCACTGTCCGAAGCGCCAGACAAAGGTGAAGTTGGTGCCATCGGGAAGGATGCGTTCTTTGTAGATGCGGTCCAGGGCAATCGTGATCGCGCCAGCGCTATTCGAGAAAGCAAGCCCTGTCGTCTCGTCGATAGGAAACATAAGGCCCACTTTAATGCTCAGCGGGTTCTGAACGGTACTTTACATAATCTCGCGATGAATGATAGCCTTACCCAGGTCGGCGGTGGCATGGTGGTCGTGGTGGTACTCAAATCGTCGCTTACGTTTCTCGAGGGGGTCCACCAACGCTCGGTTGTCGTGTATTCCGGGATAAATAGGGTGCTTCCTTCGGGGATCGACGTTGTCGTCGGTAGTGAGGACATGGGTAGCGGTGGTGAGGAGGATGCTGATACCATCTGGCTCTAAACCAAGGTCGTCCCCGAACCATATTTTGCTTTCCATCGGTTTTCTGCCCACCGAAGCCACATTTCGAAAATCGGGTCGTACAACTTTTCAGGAATGCGAAGACCGTCTCAAAACGGTCTTTCGTGAAAATGATAAACAAAAAAAGTAGTTAGAAGACAACAAGTATTTCGCAGTAATTCTCTGATGTACCATACCGGTATAGAAGGAAGTGGACACAGGGAACGAACCAAGGAGATTGAGCTAGAGAATAGTAGATGGTCGAAGAGCATATGTGGGTATAAAGCATCGATCAAGTAAAGCTTGGGAATCTCGGGTTGGGTACCTATCTATCTGGGCAGGTTGTTCCATTGAGTGTTTTTGGCTGTACGACGGTACACATTGCTTCCATTGTTTTTTTTGGATGTACGACGGTACACATTTGCAGCTGTGAATGTAAGCTTCGACAACATGCATAGTATTCAATCTGGCATGTACTTACCTGATGCGCGGCATTGACCTTTCACTGGGCTGCACGTAAAAGTGACACGGAAAGTGGCTTGCCGTATGCGACGTCACAAAATGGTTGGGCAGATAATGTTTGGGGCGGTTTAATTGAGCATAGCTGGACAGTACACATGACGTGTGCTTAATGCTACGGACGCCGACAGGTCATACTAGTTTCTGTTAAAGCGTTGGGTACTGCTTACCCCTGTCGGAGCCGTATTGGGCGTCGAGAACACCGTAGAGTTAGTAATGAGGGTAGGAATGCCGGTAGACGTGGGCAGGACGATCGTTGTCGTTGACTCCTGCGGATCGGCGTTTCCGACGAGCAGTGCCACGAGGTTGGCAAGTAGCAGCCGCGATGTGCCCGTCATGTTTTAGTGAATGATGGCGAGACGGACAAGTCTAGCACTTTTACGTATCTACAGCTTACCCAGAGATCCGAAAGTGCGTAGACTTTCGGGCTACGGTCGTACACGCATTTGTTACGTTACTCTGACTCGATGGCCTGCTTATCCCACTTTATTGCGCTTTGTAAGGTTTCGCTGCTGTCGTATGTCACCACAAGTAGCGGGCTCCGGCCTATCAGTCAGCGAGGCCGGAAGTGCACAATACCGTCGGACGTCAAGAAGGAATCGTACACATGCACTTATCCGAGTGTCTGGACTATGGGGTTAGACTAGGATGGTTGTCTAGAGGTGAGTATCAGCGTTTCTACAGCTACCTACCGATAACGTCTATGATGCACTGCATTTGCGCGTTAGCGTTGAAGTGTCGCTACCAGCGGTAGTGTCGGAGATATATCATGACTGCGCCTAATACGGAGGTTGCTAAGCCGCTCGTTGCAAAGGCCGGCGAACGCATGGTTCATGGTTCCATCACAGGTTCTTATGTGATTTTGGTAGTACCTTCGAACATTGATACTAACTAGTCCATCAAAAAAGTGATACGAAAAAAGCATGCAGGCATCCGATACCTGTACGTCTGATCTTTCATGCTACCACGTGGGCGAGAATTTGTTTTCTTGATCGCTTAGCGTGATCTGATGCTACACTGTGCACTCTTGTAATCCCCGCAACCCCCAAGAGTGATTATTATGCACACTGCCATACATTCAGTGCAGGCTAATGAAATTACTGCGCATGCAGAAGGTTAATGAGCCGACGGTGTTTATTGAGTCTGAGAGATAGTTCAACTCAGTGGCACAAGGGAATTGCAGATGCTAGTGTACGTCTGTAGAAGTGCGATAATTTTTGGTCCGGTATAGACGCTATTTAAGGGCCAATAAGTTCTGCGCACTAGACACTTTTGGCTACTTTTCTAGCGTAGCGAGATTTACTCGCTTAATCGCCCATCCCAAAAGCGATGTTGAGTAAGTTTACTTTGATTTATCCGTTCCATAAGGTACATAAAAGCCAATACAACAATGAAGGTTTAGGTGTGGCCAAGCTTCATCACTACGCTGACGCGTGTGTCAGCAGTCTGTCGCTGATCTTCAACTTCCTGTTGCTCTACATGCTCATGAAGCGTACGACAGTAGAGATGCGACAGTACCGGAAGGTGCTACTAATGACCTGCATTAGCGATATTGCGCTCAGTAGCATTGTCTTCATTGCTCAGCCTGTAGGTTATTAGGTACTTGTGAAACATATGTGACAGCATGCACCACAAGCGTCCGTACCGCTATGTATATTGCAGGCGGTACTCCCGCATGAAGATGTTGTAATGATGGTGACGAATGGTTGGTTCGCAAACCGAACTCTTGTGTTCGACCACGTCGTTCTTGCGACCTTCTGTGCGATGCTGCATACGAACATCGTGTTGATCGTCGTGCAGTTTGTGTACCGCTATCGCATGCTATGCTTTGAAAAGAGGTACGTAGCATCGAGTTAGCACCATACCACCGTCGTGAGCCTTTCAGCAAGGAAGCTGGCAACGTGGGGCTCTTCGTGGCAGCCGGTATCTGGTGTGCTCTGCAAGCCGTAGACGCCTACTGGTGCTTCGTTTTCGGTGCTAGCGACGAAAGCAGACAAGTGGGCCTCGATGTACTTCGGCACATGGGATGGCATTTCAATGAAACCGCACCTCCATTTCCTACGGTGTCGCGTTGGGTATAGGCGTCATAAAAGGCCTTAGGAGCTTAACGAATTTTCTAGGCTGAGCCAAGAACGAAGGTCCATCACTCCATGTACATGGTGTCTACAATCGGCGGATACACCGTGATTGTCACCTGTCAGTACAAAATCATGAAGTATCTGCGAGAGCGTCGGCATTTGATGAGCTCGGCCACACGACGCATGAATGATGAACTCAACCGTGCTCTAGTCGCGCTGGTATGTCTATGAACTAATACAATGCAAACCTTGTTTAGGCGGTTGCACCTCTGCTCAGTTCCTCTGGGCCCACGGCGCTGATCGTGGCCCTCGAGATCTTCCGGGTTTCACCGGGGTACATTCTCGGATTTGCGACGCTCGGGGCATCGCTGATCACAATGATTAATCCGCTTACTACGATATACTTTGTCCGCCCGTTTCGCCGTTCCCTTCTGCGCATGCTACACGTGAAACAACCAGAATCGGTTGTTAAACCGCATACACCAGCTGCACCCGGAGATGTCGAGTTTTCGAAAACGTCGCGAACCTAGTACTACGAGTCTTACGCAAATATCAAACGTAGTGCAACTCCAGAGACAATAGTTGCGGCCATATAGACTAGAAGTAGCAGAACCAGAAATTTTCATGTGTATTCGTTCCAGTCGAATGGCGTTTGTCATTGTTTTATGACGGGTTGAAACACATAAATAAAGAGGCAGGTTGACACCACAACTGTTTGTTCATGCGACCACGGCAGACCGAAGGATGGTGACGAAGCACCCGTGGGCAGAGACTCAAAACTTTGCCTTGGAAATAGAGTAAATGGCGGTTAGCGCGCCATTGTTGACAAGTCGGTGACAATACGGGCGAAGAAACGCGGAGCCCAGAACCCATTCGTAGCCGGAACTGCAGAGGTTGTCGCCTACGTGCTCAGGCAGACAATCATCGAACATTAGTCGGCATTTCGCTCCAAAACACAGCTGTGCGGTACTACCTGGCGTGTGTAGACACTAGCCGGAACGGTGTATGTGGTGTTGTGGGCCACAATGTCTGTTAGATGGAACACGATATCCGGCATCGTAGCTACCGCTGTGCAGCGCACAACGTACGTATCGCTCTCGAAGTCGTATTCCGCTCCAGCTGCACGAGCAATGCTTTCGAGAACTGCGGAACTAACGCGAGTGTAAGCGGTATCCAGCTGGATTCGACTGGGAGACGGTCCATCGACGTTCATCGGTACGCTTTTGGACCCTATTGTTACGCTAGAAATCACTTGAGTTAACCTGGACGTTTACATGGATACCCGCTCACTTCCGAATGAAAGGCTTAAAGCCGTACGAGACCTGCGTCCATTTGCTGTCGCACATGCTCGGAACGTCCGTAGCGCCGAAAATTATATGACCGCCTAGTGTGGCAACAGGTGCAGCCTTTGCCCTAGAAAGTGCTCTAGCTTTGTCTTACGTAAGGCGAGCTTACCCGCTAAGTAGATGCGACATTTTCACCACTTACGTGAAGTCATGTTCTCTTCTCTCCGGCTGGAGCGCAGCCTCTGCACAAGGTCCGCATTTGCAGTAACCCTTTTCGAATAAAACGTTTCCCACTCCCAGTCCAGTCTCAACGCCGTATAATGAACTCGCCAACGTCAATTTAAAATCGACGACTAAATGAGCTCAGTTGCTAAATAGGTAGTTGAATTAATGCTTCAAAAGCAAGGAAAGGAAAGCAGACTAACCCGGCGTGCCTACGCCAACGGTCAGGTGGTAGTACTCGTCGTCATAGTAGGTCCTGGATCCTGGCAAGTTATTGGATCGGGGATACGAGGTCAGATACAGCGGCGCGACTGTTGGTGAGGCTAACAGCGGACTCGCCGCGCAAAGGAGCCACAGAATGGACGGCAATCCTTGAAGATGCATTGTGAAGAGTGGATTACTAACGTCCACTTTCCTCACTCTTCTATATACGCATCGTAATGATCCCTTCGACGTGCCCCTTTCTTGGACGTTGCCACCAGGTTCTGATAAGACTCTAGTGTATGTACTGTGTGCAACAAGCAAACAACCAAGTGGGCCCTGTCTGCCTTCGTGTAAAGCCGTTCTGTTCCAAACCTTGTCTGCTCAGAGCTATACTCGAGTTGTGTTTGATGCGGGTGCAGAAGTGTCCTCTTTTAATACTTGAGCTGGGAATGGCGATATGATGCTCCAGTTGCCAGTCAACATGGGTACTAATGACTTATCGGACGCTCCATTCGGCTTTCCATAGCATGCAGTTCATGGCGTGGTAAGGCGCGAAATAATGTAATTGCGCCTCTATATCACGTTATCCCATAAGCCCCATACGATATGCATTTGTAATTTACCCTAGTTGCACACCTTCCTGTTTAAAAACCTCGTTCGGCACAGGTTTGACAAGTATAGAAGGATTTGCTGTCGTAGCGCCTAGCGGCGGGTCAAAAGCACACTTTTTGACTCACTCGATGCTATCGTTAGTACCCCCTCCCTTTACCCTTCTCATTCGTTAGCATTGGCCATTGGTCCGACCTCCCCCCTCATCCAATATGTTAGGCTAACGAATTTTCTAAGCGCGCCCATATGTGCACTACAGTTTATCTAAACCGCTGGTCTGTTGTGCGAAAGTTTCGAATCGGCAAAATGTTGTAGCACTGCAAGGGAGGGCTTCCCAGATTGTTACCTACGGTTAAATTTAAATAAAACTTTTCGAAAGTCTAACAGGGATATCAAGCGTGCCATGGAGTGAACATGCATGCATGGAGTCATGCATACCGAGCGGTACTCCATCATCCATACTAGACAGTACAGCACGCGCAAGCTAGAATATGCAAGCTTCCATAAAGCAGTGGTTTGAACTGTTCTGGATGCAACTTGAGTCAAGGTGTTTATCATGGGTCTCAACTCCAAAACCGGGATTCAGGGCCCAGCAGGTCAAATTCAGGGGTTTTTCAGGGGCCAGGAGTCAAATTCAGGGGGCAAATCAGGGGGCATTTTTTCTGCCTTGTTTTCCAGGCATTTCAAGATTTACTAGCGCTCCAAAAAGCACCTTTCAAAAACTCTTTAAGCTTTTCGCCAGGAAAGCTTCGCCCGAAAAATTCCGCCGTTGCAGGCGGAATTTTTACAAATAAAACATGATTTCCGTAGGGAATTGCGTTTTAGCCCGCCGCAGGCGAAGCGAACGACTTATTTCAGTGGAACAATGGGCTTTCTACACGAAAAAACTCAGTACTACTGCAAAAATATGACCCTATACCCCCTGAATTTGCCCGTGAAAATCAGGGGCAAAAGGCCAAATTCAGGGGGTACCCCCTGAATTCAAGGGGGGGGGGGTTGAGACACCTGGTGTTTATGTAGCACAAGACCGCAAGATTCCGACTTTACCAAGCCCAACATGCATGCTTCCATGAATGGCGTGCAGGTTATACACCTTGGAACATGCGTGCTGCGCGTTGCATGGGACGATGTACTGGGTACAACACGGGACATCGGTGTCTGCATACAGGATGCGCAGCGGGTGGGAAATGCAACATATGCATGCATGCAGGGGTCGAGTGGAAGCATACGGATGTCCATCGCGACAGCCTTTCGTGCACATCCTAAGCGTTTGCCATTCACTGTGAACTAAAGCGTCGTGGTGGAATGTCTCGGACACGCATTCGAACCAAGCAGTACCGCATGCACAAGCATGCAGCTTATGTATGCGTACTAAGCAGTGGGACCCTTTGGCGAAGAAAAATTTTCAGAAAATTAGTAAAAAAATTAAGATAAATAGGCTCTAAATTAACTAATATAGCCTCACTATGCTATTTTTAACGTTGTTTTAGGGATCTGAGGCCATTTTGACCCCCTTTTGGCCCATTTTAGGGTCCCCCTGTCCCCCGACCTCCACCTCACCCCATCCTGAAATCCTAAATACGCCCTGCTTCAGAGAGTCTCCTCGTCTGTTTAAACAAGCTGAGTAGCACCTTCATCCTGATAGAATTTTCCACTTCATGGCTCCTGAGCCGTTTAACTTGTAAACGAGGTTTTCATAGCCAATAAATTGGCACAAACTTCTAGTCTTTGCATAACTGTTTCTTTTATTAGCGACTAGTTAGCGCAAAAATGGCAACGAGGCTAGCTGTGTTCAGTCATTAAAGTTTGGCTTTGGCAACAGAGTAGATCGTTATCAGCCGGTTCTTGTACTCAAGTCGGTGGCAGTACGGGCGAAGAAACGAGGAGCCGAGAATCCATTCTTCGCCTGCATTGCAGCGGTCTTCGCCTTCCAGACAGTTGTCGAACATCAGTCGGCATGCGGTGGCGTCGAGCTTTGTCTTAAGCGCATTTCTTTCCAGGATTCAGTTGTGCGCTACTACCTGTTGTGTGTAGACGCTAGCCGGGAGCTTGTATGTGGTATTTCTGCCCGCCCGGTCGGTTAAATGGAACACGACGTCCGGCATCGTAGCTACCGCCGAGCAGCGCACAACGTACGTATCGCTCCAGAAGTCGTATTCGGCTCCAACTGCGCGTGCAATGCTTTCGATGATATGGTAATTGACTCGAGAGTAAGCGGAGTCAAGCTGAATTCGAGCACGATTGTACGATGCATCGTTCATTGGTACGCTCGCGGATCCGATGTTTACGCTGAAAGCGGTAGAGCGTCCAAAGCGCTGCACTGAAACCGGCTTACTTCTGAATGTAGGGTTGGAAGCCGAATGACACCTGTGTCCAGTTACCGTCGCACATGCTCGGAACCTCCGTAGCGCCGAAGATCAGGTGACCGCCAAGCGTGGGCTCAAGTGTCGCCTTTGCGCTAGAAAATTTTGGTTGTGGCAAAGTCCCGTTTTGACTCGAGTCGTACTTACCCGCTCAACAGATGCAAGACGGTAGCGTTCACGAACTTGTGACCCTGGTCGTACTGGAAAATACCGTCCGCTTTCCACATTCGATTGAGTGCGCCAATTTGCTCAATTACGTTGAGCGGAATGGATCCGAGTCGATTGTTTGATATCTATAAAAGGAAACCAAACAAATGTCGAAAGTAGCTCAAGGTACGGTCAAATGCCTACGACCGCAACCCACCATAACAACGTCCCTGACTCGAGTACCATTGATTGGAGTGTGATCCCGTTCATCACAGTAGGCTAAAAGACCACTTCTTGACTGAGTTTATCGATGCTACCAACGCACGTCGTCGTAAGGTTCACCAAGTGAGGTGTATTCATATCCGAGCTGCCCACTGGTCCACTGTGATGTGCTCGATGCGCTGTAACGAAAGCAACATGCAATGCGATATTATGTGCAGTACTTGATGTCGTATTCTTTTCCTCTTCGGCTGGTGATCAGAATCTGAGCAGGGCCCACAGTTGCAGTAGTCTTTTCCGAAAAGCACGTTCCACGCTCCGGTCAATTCAGGGTCTATTCCGTATTGCGAGTTTGCCAAAGTCAGGTTAAAGTCCACGGCTAAACGAGCACAGTTGCAAACCAGCTATTCGATTTAGTGCTTCAAAATGCAAACGAAGGCATATTTTACCTGGAGTGCCTACGCTAACTGTCAGGTGGTAGAACTCGTCGTCATAGGTTATCTCTGCTAGGTTATTAGCCCGAGAATACGAGGTCAAATACAGCGGCGCGACTGCTGGTGAGGCTGCGGTGAGAGGACCCGCCTCGCAGAGGAGCCACAGAATTGCCGCCCAACCTTGAAGAAGCATCACGAAGGTGGACTGATAACGTCCACTTTCTTGACCATCTTTATGTACGCCATGCAGTGATCCCGTCGACGTGCGCGTTTCTACGTCGCTGCGACCAAGTTCTGATAAGACGATGAATTGATCCCTTCATTCAACGGCTTTAGAAGACATTTATCTGCCATTGACGCACTCCAGCCGTGGTTCTTCTTCATTTATTTGTACATAGTGTTTGATCTAGAGGAGTGGGGGCAAATCGCACAGTGATGAATGCGCTAATAATGTCTATCTGCAGTCATGTTCATGTACCTCGAGTGACTAGCATAGCGACTAGCAGTGATTCCCAACAGGTCTTGTGCGCTCTGGAAGCAGCGGTTCGGCGCGACTCAACAACGGATATACCTAGGCCCAAGTCTCAGCTCAATACCTAGAGAAAGTACCGCGCGATGGACGAAGCGCTGACTACAGTGGATCAGGAAGCGTCTAGCGCCGGGCGCAATTGTTTGGGACAGTGTCATTTACGATGGTCGCCAGTCAGAGCTCGTTCCGACACATTTCTCGTGGGACAAGAGGATTTCCTCGTACTCTGCACTGTATGAGCACCAACCTATCCAGGATTTAGCAGCCGTGCGTACTAGACATGTAACTTCCTTGTTGAAACAACTACGTATTCTGTGCGTTGGAAACTAAGAAGAGGACTGTAATTCCAGTCTCTAAAGCAATGCCAGCCTCAATTACTGCTAACTAGCCTCTTATGTGCGCTAACGCGCATGCTGGGACGCTAGCCGGGGTTTACAAGAAGTTTGACCTCGCACGTCTATTTAATTTGAATGGTTGCTCTGAAGCCCATGAGAGTCGGAACAGTATAACAAGGCGTTTTAGCACCGTACGTTTTGGCACTGTTATGTTTTGGCACAAGCGTTTTGGCGCATTTTTGTTTTGGCACTGCAACGTTTTGGCACCAGCCGTGTATACTTTTGGCACCAACACCGTAACATTCTAACGTCAGTATGCCACACAAAGCATTCGCTCTCAGTAATCGAACATATAAGTTGACCTTACCGCATGCACACGGGGGCAAACACGTAATTTTTGGAAGCCGTGCCTTGGGGGAAGGCCATTAGCTCTACCGTACATGCGAAGATCACTCTCTCTCTCTGTCGGGGTTGACAAAGGACTAGTTCACATTTCCCAGCGGGTCCCTACAGTCCAGGGTTTACGCATCGCAGCCGCTAAGTGAAATGCATTTTTATGGAACGAGGGCAATTTTTTATTTGGGCCAAAAACGTTTGGTGCCAAAACCTTACAGTTCCAAGCTGGAAAGTGCCAAAACGTTCAGTGCCAAAAGATTACAGTGCCAAAACGTTTAGTGCCAAAACGTAGGGTACTCCCAGTGCAAAGTAGTTAGACGTAGGACTATGCGAACAATTAGCATGCAAACGAAGTCCAAAAGCATGCTACGCAGGAGCATGTGATGCATGACATGCGAAGTAGGAGCATGACCAAGATCATAAAAGATAAATTATCCCCGGGAACCGTTTGAAAAGTTTTTATTTTTTATATCCTGGGTAATAATCTGAGAGGCCCCTTCTCGGTGTGGGGAAAGCGCATGCAGATTCGAAACTTTTGGCGGTTTCACCAGCGCTTTAGTTTATAGTGATTTGTGACTACAAGAGCGTTACAATGGCACCCTAACAAGCTTTCAACATCTAAAACTTGGCCTTAGCAATAGAGTAGATCGTTGTCGACGAGTCCTTGTACGCAAGTCGGTGACAATACGGGCGCAGGAACGAGGAGCCGAGCACCCACTCGTAACCCGAACTGCAGAGGTCCTCGCCCTGGAGACAGTTGTCAAACATCAGACGGCATTTCGAGGCGTCGCGCTTCGCCTAAATGTGTTTCACTTCGGGTACAGTTGTGTTCTCCTACCCGACGTGTGTAGACATTTTCAATTGATTTCCTAAAGAAAAGTTTTTGACCCCCCCCCCA
>JNEY01000125.1:6972-38054 GCA_020875895.1 Aphelenchus avenae | reverse complement strand
TGTTTACTGCGGCTAAAAAGGTGCGGATCGTGTGCGGATCCATTGTGGCCACCTACGTCCGCATGCGGATGCGGAACAACGCGACTTCCGTATCCGCATGCGGAACGACGCGGCCACAATGGCATGCGGAAAATGGAAATGCGGGAGGATGCGGAATCCGCACGTGCGGTGCGGGAAAAGTGGCCAAAATGGGGCTTCCGCATCCGCATGCGGACATGCGGTGCGGACGTGCGGTGCGGACCATTGTGGCCAGGCCTTGACTCGTTGGTGACGCCACCGTGGAAAGAGGAAGGTCAGGAATCAACATCAGGAAAAAAGTAACAGGGGGCATAAAGAAAATAATAGGCTAACTCCTCTCCGCTCCATGTGTGGGTTTTGACCCCACCTCCCATCCACGTTGGTTTGATGCCTCCCCTATAAAGGTATCTCAATTTTTGATCAAAGATACACGTCTTGACCTTAGCGAGCATACTGCTCGCTATCGCATGCGGGAGGGAAGATAAAGGAGACACCTAAGGGTCACGGTGCGGTCACGACTTGACTGCTTTTCTAGTTGGCTGGTCGTCTAAAGCCTGGTTATGGCATGCGTGTATGCCACCATCGGAGCTTGCCGTGCACGCACATTGCATCGGTCTTTCCCGTATTTTTATGCTCTCAGTTAACGTGCGATTTTCGTTATACACAATGGTCCGTATATTGCATACGGCTAAATGCACATTCCTTACAAAACGTACGCCAAGGCATGTAGGCATGGACGCATGTCTATCATGTGCTGGAAAACAGAAAGAACCATGACCACGTACGTCAGTTCATGCACACTGCACACCAGGTTACCCTAAGCGCGGATCAAGCCGACTGAATGTATTCGTATGTGGTAGGGCTTAGTACGCACGACTGCACGCTTGCGTGCTCGCTGCATGCATTTTCCTAAACTACGTAAACATTATCCCGCCATGTGGATTTGGATGCCGTGTGATACGCTTTTTTATGGTATCCTCGTTAATATCCGGGAACCATTTTCGCTGTGCGCTAAGCCCAGGCAAGTTCAAAAATTTTGGCAGACTCGCCAGCGCGATATTATTATCGCGTTATTTTGACAATGAACTGCACGTCAGAAATTTAGACAATTTAGACGAAAACTAAATTTCGGTTTGCCCATATACCGTATTTCCTTAAATAGTGACCCGGAGCTCTTTCCCAACTTCTTATTTTTGGCGACTTTTCAAAATAAAATGTCTAATAACTTTTTTCCTCCTTGCATAGCCAACTCTGTTGCAAAAAATGATTAGCAGAATCTTCTGGTCCTCTTTGCAAGTTGTTTATTCATTTGCGACTACGGTAGCGCTCGACACGCCACCGAAACCGAAGCACAGTGCAGAGATAACTAAAACTTGGCCTTAGAAATCGAGTAGATCGTGGTCGACGCGTCCTTGTACACTAATCGGTGGCAGTACGGGCGAAGAAACGAGGAGCCCAGCACCCATTCGTAACCCGCACTACAAAGGACCTGGCCCTCGAGACAGCCGTCGAACATCAGTCGGCATTTTGAGCCGTCTGCCTTCATCTAAACCTGTTGTACTTAAGGATACAGTTGTACACTGCCACCACACTCTACACCACCTGACTGGTGTAGACAGTAGCCGGGAGGTTGTACGTTGTGTTTCTGTTCAGCACGTCAGTTAGATGGAACACGATGTCCGGCATCGCAGCTACCGCCGCGCAATGCACAACGTACGTATCGCTCTCAAAGTCGTATTCCGCTCCCACTGCACGTGCAATGCTTTCGAGAATATGGAAATTGACGCGAGTGTAAGCGGTATCCAACTGAATTCGAGCAGGAGACGGCCCACCATCTCCCATTGGTACTCTCTTGGTCCCAATCATCACGCTGAATCTTGTTAAGTGTCCAAATTAATGCGCAACAACCAGCTAACTTGCGGATATGCGTTTGGAAGCCGTATGCGACCTGCGTCCAGTTACCGTCGCACATGCCGAAAATCATGTGTCCGCCTAGTGTGGCATCAGGTGCAGCCTTTGCGCTAGAAATTTTTTGTGTCTTTGTGGAAAAGCCCAATCTTGACTAACGTGAACTAACCCGCTCAACAGATGCAAAACGATAGCGTTCACGAACTTAGGACCCAGGTCGTACTGGAAAATACCGTCCGATTTCCACTTTCGATTCATTGAGCTAATTTGTTCGATCACGTTGAGCGGAATGGATCCGAGTCGATTCTTTGACATCTATAATTGAGAGTTAAAGAAATGTGGAAAGGATTTCCATATCTCAGGGTTCCTTGAAACGTCCACGACCGCTACTCACCATTACATCGTCCCTTACTCGCGTTCCATTGATCGGAGAGAGATCGGATTCCTGACAAATAGGCTAAAAGGATACTTCCCGAGTGAATCATCGATGCAATAGACGGACATTGTCGTAAGGATCACCAAGCGAGGTGTAGTCATAGGCAAGCTGCGCACTGATTACTTCTGCGGTATGCGATGCACTGGAAAAATCACAACGTTATTGCAACATATTTTCAACCGCATACGTGATGTCGTATTCCTTTCTCTTTGGCTGGAGCGCAGCCTCTGAGCATTGTCCGCAATTGCAGTAACCTTTCCCGAACAGAACGTTGGCCACTCCGATCCCAGTCTTCACTCCGTATTGGTGGCTCGCCAATGTCAAGTTAAAGTCGACGGCTAGATGAGCACATTTGCTAAGGCCGCTAATTGAATTAGTGCTTCAAAAGCCAGGGATGGGAAGACAGATTTACCTGGTGTGCCGACGCTCACAGTGAGATGGTAGTACTCGTCGTCATAGTACACCTCTACCAAGTTATTCGACCTGGAATACGAGGTATTTTAACGATTTGGCACAGGAACGGTTTGGCACTTAACGATTTGGCACGTACGCTTTGGCACCAATAATATGTTACGATTTGGCATCGAACGACTAGGCACTTTGTTTGATTTAAGTACGCGGTGCGTGCGTCACAAGGCCAGACAAGACAATTTCGCCACGGCTCCCTTGTTTACTTTCATTGTCCTAAGGTGGGCGAGATCGAGGGACCTTTCTCAACAAATCTAAGCAGCGCTTCTTTCTGAGAGATATCTGAGCTAGACTTTTCAGCGGATGTCCACTCTAAAGCCGTTTGGTTTCGAGTCTTCAGACGATGAATCGGTCGATGTCGACGCGCCGTTCTCTGCGTCTGGTGGTTCCCAACCGCTCGGTGACAGTGGATCTTCTTCAGAAAGCGAAGCATCAGACGGTGAACCAGGTAGCGGAAGCGGTGATTAAGCAGAAACCAAACGTATTTTCTAGATCACGAGGCACCCGAAGTAGTTTCGTCGGAAGATGAGGACCCTGCTGGAGATGGACATCCTCTTCCTTTGCAGCTGGAGACTGAACGTGGCGGCAAAAAGATTTCATACGAGGGGCACGTGTACGTTTCACCGAAGTGGCTCCGCGACGGCGTGCGTGTAGCCTGGCGCTGCCAGTTTAAGCTCAAGTGCAAGTGCCGGCTGCATACTGCGGGCATTCGTGGAGGTGTACTGCGAGTTCTTGGAGACCACAACCATCTCGGAAGCCCAGTTAGTGGCGGCGTTCACAAGTTCAAGAACACGATCAAGCGAAAGGCACGGGCTTCGTTTGATGTAAACGAATGTGTGCTTACGCTGATGTGCAAGTGGAATTTTAGACTCCGATGGGCATCATGGGCGCAGCCTTGGAGACAGTCGAAGTGGACGTGCAACAGCAGGGTCCGAGCAAAGATGCGATTCGCATGCTCATCTACCGAGAGCGTAAGAAGGCTATCGGCGCACCAGTAAATCCTGCCGGCCGAGCTGACATTCAAGTGCCCGAGAACTTTGCCACTTACGTTAGCGGAGACCACCATGAGCCGTGTCTTCTGCTGGATTCGGGACATGGAGACCCAGATCGGTAGTACTTTGCGCTGATTATTTCAATGCATGTGAATCTTGTAGAATTCTCGTGTTTGGAAGGAAGCCACTTGCTACCGACATGGCCTCGATCACCGCTCTTTACGTCGACGGGACGTTCAAAGTGACACCGTTGCTCTTCGACCAACTCTTCGTCATCACGGCACGGCGTGGGTCGTTTGTGCAGCCGCTCTTTTACGTGCTCCTGCCTCACCGTAATCAAGCTACGTACGATCGCATGTTCGACATGATACGCGAGGTAGAAAAAATATCTTCTGAGTCCATTACACGCATGTTCTTCAGGCATTCCCGGGTCTGCTGCCTGCTGCTGTCTACCTGGACTTTGAGATGGCTCTTATTGCGGCATGCCGTAAGGCGTTCCCTGATGCACGGCTCAACGGTTGCTTCTTCCACCTTTGCCAGGCATTGCACCGACATCTCAAAGACGGTCTCAAGAAGCTCTACGAAACGGATGTGGACATCAACACGCAGGTGAAGATGATCATTGCGCTTGCATTCGTGCCTCCGCAGCAGCTTCGGCGCTACTTTTCGGCACTGCGTCGAGGCATAGACCGTCGCTTGATGCCTCTTTTGTCGTACTTCGAGAAGGCCTACGGGGGTAGTTCACTGCATAAAAGGGTGTAGTGGAACACTGTGTGTTCAGGTGAGCGACTGCGTGTCAAGAAGCGATCTCGAAACGCAAACGTGACCATCTTCACTGACAAGCCGCCTCGCTATCCCGTTAAGATGTGGTCGCAATACGAGAGGCTTCTTAACGGAGACGACTCCACCAACAACTACTCCGAGGGAGCTCACAACCGCTGTCATCACCATCTGAACGTCGATCACCCGTCACTGTGGCGCTTCATCTCGGGATTGCATGGCCTGCAGCGCGTGCTTGACTTCGACTACCATCGCTACCACGCGGGTGATGTGGCCAAAAAACCCTAAGAAAAATGCGCTTGCGCAACGCAACGCTCGACTCCGCGGACTCATCGACGACATGGAGCACCGTTCTGAGTGGGATTTCTTGAAGGGTGTCGCTATGAGCGTACAGCTTTGAGCAGCGTCATGGGATCAGCGTATTTGCTTCAGCAACTATTTATTTCGGTTATTCGATTTGTTTGTGCCACCAGTCGAATGCTTAAAAACCGGTTCCGATCAAGACGTAATAAAATATTTGGACGTTCTCTCGCGTTACCTGCCAATCTTGGTTTCATACCGGCGTACATGGCAGCGTTAGCCAAAAAAGTAAAACCGTTCCGCTTAGAGTGCAAAATGCTTTACTTCGTGCGCGTCGAGCCGCTTCGACGTGACGTCAAAGCAAAAGAGGTTGAAGATCTTCTCCGCGATTTCGGCACGATTTACCGCGTGCGCATCTACCGCGCTTCGCCACATCCGCGCTACAACTGGGTGTCGAAGAAAAAGGACATTTTCGACGCTACGTACGCTGTCGTGAGCTACACGGATCGTCACGCATGCCGTATGGCCATCTCGAACTTGAACGGAACTCTGTAAGCTCGCAGGCTCGTATGCGATGCAACAAAGGGCAGCACGTTTAGCAAACAACCTATCACGAAGGACTTCTATTCCATCGTCGAGGTCGTGAAGATGGGCGGGATGGAGGTGCGTCGCTCCATCCGCATTCGCGAACACATCCAGAATTCCAGCTACGGAGCATAAAAGTAGCAAATGTATTCAAGTGACTTGTTTGGCTTCTACGTCTGGTATAGAGATTCCAAATAAATGCATCGTTCTGCGGTTGATCCTGTTTAAACTCGTATGCCAAGTCGTAATAAATTCAGAATACGAGGTCAAATACAGCGGCGCCACTGCTGGTAAGGCTACTACAGGACCCGCCGCGCAGAGAAAACGCAGAATTGCCGCCGAACCTTGAAGGCGCATTACGAAGAGTGGTTGCTAACGTCCAAATTCCTTGTTCTTCTTACGCGAACCCTCGCAATGCGCTCTTCGACGTCCCCTTTCTTGGCCGCTGCGACCAAGTTCTGATAAGACGACGTCTCATCGTCATCGTTCGTTCGTTCCATCGCTTAGCGGTTCTAGAATATCGTTATCTGTCAATCATTTCCTGCCGTGAGTTTTCTTCGGTTGTTTCAACGTATAGTGTGACTTGGAGGAATCACATAATGATCCTCCACATGTGATTAAGGCACGATTACACTCAACACTGGTTCCCACTAAATTTTGGTTCGTACGGAAGCAACTATCCGGCACAACCCAATAACGGGCTGTTTATTAGCTCACTGCCCAGACAAGATATCGCGGGATGGATCCACAACCTAACAACAATGGATCAGGAAGTGTCTAGCGCCTGGTGAAATCGCACAGATATAACGATATGTTTTTAGCTTTTACATTTTTAAGCTGCAAAGGAACCATCCTGGTTCGTATTTTGCAGCAAATCGTCGAATGAGATAATGAAACGTGTGACAACGAGGAATATTATGTCGTGTCGTCTGTTCCGTCCTGTCCGAAGGTTCTGACACGTGCCATTCAACGTCGCTGAGATAGATGCCGAGAGATCGGATTTGTACTCGCACGCAGCATAGCTAAAACCCACACCATAAAACTCACTTCGATGTATCGAGCATTTGTAGGCGTCAACAGACTATGTGCACTCAAGTTGTCCTTCGCTACGTTTACTTACTCGTTCAAGTATGCTTGTCGCAGAACAAGCGTGTTGAACTTACCTACTACGTGCTTCTCTACTAGAAACACTTATGTATCCAAACTTCAAAATCCGTGAATGCTAGGCTTGTATTTTCCTTGTCCAAACAACTAGTGTCTGCGACGAAAAGTACACCAATGATTGAAATTCCGGTTTCTAGGAGCCACCAGTTACTGCTAATGACGGGTGCGTCCAGTCACTGGTAAGCTGCAATTAATTACTCTTCGAACTAACAACGTAGACGTAACCTGGCGTATTATTTCAGGAAGCATACCACTAGTTGCGAGTCTTGTTGACCCCCCGGCTTCCTGCAACCCACGAACTTTTGAACGTATTGTAGTGCTGACTGTCTGACTTGATTGCCTACGCAGAACCATTTAGAATGCGGTTTGCTTGTAGCGGCGCCGATAGGGTCGCTACAAAGTGTGCCGCACTGAAAAATGTTTTCGCTATGTAGCCGCTGTTATTCAAGGACACTAGCGTGACTCGGCGCTTTTGAGTATTTTCCGCGTCCCTGCTAAGCGTCGCTATTACTATTTATCCAGACTGCCATCACGAGCGCCAATGGCATCAGTTGCTGAGGCAGAAAAGTTTGTCATTCTTGGCGAGTTTCTCTGCTACATGATACACTTCATTGGCGGTTATTACTTCGTTAAACGCGTTTCGGCGGTATCTCTCATGCACCCTAACCTCAGACTCTTAATGGTACGTCCCTTTTAAATTGTGCATATGTTGAGCATCAATAGTGGGCAGCAGTGTACTGCGTGCTGTTGTCGGTGTCCACAAAACTGAAGACCTAACAAATCGACTGTGGGTTGGATTTTAATTCCCAAACGTTTTATCAGACCAAAAAAAGCGCAGATTAAGTTTTTTTGCATAATGAAATCGTAGAAAGATCGCTTTAGTGCAACCTTGTTATCGAGTTTACGCTGATTGGAATAGGCAGAATTGGTGACTGCATCGTTGAACTTGCGATGCCCTTTGGCCTACCGCGCACTGCCGCTTGCGTTCTCTTCAAGGTTGTCCAGGATACTGGAGTGCAAATTGCCGGATTGACGTTCGTGTGGATAGCGCTGGAGCGGCTAATGGCCACGCTTCTCATACACACTTACGAGCAGAAAACCAGCACGGTCGGAAAGGTCATCGTAGCCATCGCGGTAAGTCCGTGTAAACAAGAAAAATTGCTCTCCGTGTAGCCACGTAAAAGCCGCCATGACAAGCCAAAACCAGAAGTATCTTGGGCAAAATGTTTGTTCATACGTTACCAAGACTTAGCGGGACTGCAGGTAAAGCAGTTTACTTATTTTAGTACGGTGCCGCCTTAACTAGTTCGATAGCAGTCGCCGTAGTAGACGTCATAACGACTGACTGGTTTGACTCGTCGTTGACAGAAAGCTGTCAAACATCGACCGTGCATACGTGGATTGTGCCTTTAGCCGTACTGGTCATGACCTTCTTCTACACAGCCATCATCCTGGTAAGGCTGCTCCTACACCGAAGGTACCACGGAGACAACCTTAGCTCATCATCGGCCTTTACAAGTACAACATGAGAATGAAGCAGCTTCACAAAGACGCATGTCTGGCCGCTCGCTATCAGTACTCCGAGAACGTCGCTACGTTGGCCGTCCTCGTCCCGTCCATAATAGCGTGGGGAGCATGTCTTCTGCTGGCATTTCCCCTCTTACCTTGGTACTGGAATGCGTGGACAAGTGGCGACCGGCCGACGCAGATCTTCATCAACCAGGTGGCCGAGTTTTTCCGCGTAATTAACGGCTTAGAATGCCCTTCTAGATAATGTTCCTCCTCGCTGCAGTAAACTCTATCGGTTGCCCGTTAGCGTTTATGCTCAAGTACGGGCCGCTGAACGCTGCATTCGTAGCGGACTTGCGTCGCCTATCATTGTGCAAAGAAGAACGACGGTACGCGGAGCAATCGTCTTCTATCCAAAACGTCGTCGTTACGCAGGTGGATCGCCATTTTCGCGAGCTCCAAGAGATTTGGTGGAACAAACCATAGAACCACGCAGTTTCTTACAATGAGCGTACAAAAAAAATACAGTTATGTATGAACTTAACGCCCATGCATGTCGTATGAAAATCACAAACAATAGGTGGAATTCCAATAACATGCGTTGTAAACTCTCGAAAATGACGACAGCGACGACAGGGTACGCCAAGTGCGTGCACTGCTTGGACGAAGACGTGTGGCTACTGGTTGTAGAGGTGACAGCACAAGCGCTGGATGTAAAACAGTGGGCAATGACCGCGGCAGCAGTTTTCGATGATGTCTAAAGTAGATCCTTCGTGCGTGGAAGCAATCACGAAAGGCCTCCGTAACAAGCTATTTCATATGGGTAGACTTACCTTCAGCTTCACTGAGCCTCATAGGAGTCGAGTTTGCTGCGTCACATGCTGCGTCTCTACAAACGCGAACGATGTGCGAAGCTACCGACTTCCCGCAGTACTTCCGTGGATGGGCCACGGCGACCACCACAAGTAAAGTCATGACAAAGAGCTGCATTTCACAGCCTCGACAGGACCTTCGCCCTCAAATACAACCCGCGACCCGGATGGCTCGATCGGTTGCTCCTTATGTAGTTAAGTAAAGTGTAGTCAGTCGTAACGCATTCCACAAAGAGAGAGTCATATAATTCCGTCGTTTTCCATGATCTTCTTTCCTTACAAAAAGCGGCCGGCATGCACACTTTTTGCTCTCATCCTAATTAGGTAGGTACCTAAGGCTTTTTCGACAGCGTGTTTTTGACGTCAAATGCCACGGATACGGGATTTTGGAGCCACCGCGGACCTTGAGCACCTGGTCTTATGCAATCGCTGACGGATATCCGCTTTGGAATGTTGGGAATGTATTTCCCGAATGGCTTCGGACTACGATGCCCTTGCTAACGACGGCATGCAGACCAAGCTAGTGAGTCATTGTCGTACGCGTAAATACTTTTATCGAGCGCTTCTGCGAATATATGTGCACTTTTCGGTGAAGATAACTTCTCCGTATCCTAGGCAATCAATAGCCCGTCCGGAGAAGTAACGCGGTTTGTAGTGGTAGCTATCCTACAAGGAGGACAGGAACAGCTAGCATGTGCTTTTTTGGCACATCTTTGTAGCTATGGGTGCGTCCTAAGATCTAAGAACGAAGTACGCAAAAGCTAACTTGTTTAGCTTTGACCTGCTTTTCCCTACGTGTATTTTCATGAACCGAGGTATTGTTAGTCTCACCTTGGATATGTTCCTCCTTCCTTGTCCTTGTCCTTGCATGCTTGTGCATTACAAGGTTACGCTCCGCTAGGATCAGAATGGAGAATCGAGTCTACCGCTGGTTGATGTGCTTATAAGACAGCATATTGCTGAAGTCGGCTTGTACATTGCTGATGTCTTTGCTACTATGCTCTCGCTACATGCGTAGTGGGAAGTAAGCCGAGGGTGGACAGGTTTATGCTAATGAAGAACCTCATGAAAGTCACAAAGGGCCCTTACAAGTTTTGAGGTTGACATGCACCAAACATTTTATTTTTACTGAGTGTGCTGGATCTATCGCGTCGAGCCGTCAGGCAAGCTCTCGTTTATGACTACATCATACGACTTGATTATCGACTGCTTTCTTTAAAAAATCTAGTCGGTCGTCGATTCCGGACCAGAAATGAGCTTTACCGAAAATCGTGCTGGCCATGCCAATCACTGAAGGCCGCAAATGTATGGTAAGAACGTACTAGTCCAGTTTGTGAGGACTGGATGTTCCGGACCAGAGCTGCTGCAATTGCCCAAAGTAGAGCGCTGCCTGCTCCTCGGTTGAATGGATAAGCTGCGTTCCGAAGACGCCACGCAACGACGCCTCTTTATGTCTTTCGTCGTGAACCGTACTCCGTCCCATTCTAGCGCATTTTTCGCGCAGTCGTGAAAGATCGGACCGAAACTTCTCGTTGGGATAGAGATTTACCACTCCAAGGATGTTCATAAAGCTAAATTAGTACAATTTTTGGCGTATATAGCATGTATGCACCTAACGCCCTAAATTTATGCGTGGTAAAACATACATAGCGACGGCGATGTGGAACACCTGCCAGGTGACCAAGTCCACCACGTCGTTATCCGAAACCACGGGCACGATGGCGAAGCCTATCAGCGCCGCCTGCGTCACCCAGACGACGATATACATGTTTCGGAGAAGCTAAATGCCTAATTATGTCACGACGCAAGTGAGATTTTTTGTGGCGCTATTAGCTGACATACCCGGGCAACACGAATATTCTCCGTGACTTGAAACCGTTCGCTAAGTGAGTAAGAGCGTCCCACAGGGTATGGCTTTGCGCTTGTTCGGGAGAAATAACGCGCCGTGTTCTTCTTACTGCCCCATAGAAACAACTAAACACGCAGACGTTTATTTCGAAATAATGATGACCGAAACGTACCGCAATTCCACAAATATTCGAAAGAATAAGCGTGACCATCGCCACAGTCGTGGGGAAGCCATCTGTAATGCTTTTCGTCATTCTTAGACAACAACAAAGCTTACAGTGCATGAAAGACCAGGTTAACATTAACGAAAGCAGGTTCGTCGCCAGGATCAGTACAATCGAGATGTAGCCTCGTATCACTGTCTCATAGTCCATCACAAAAACCGTCGCAAACACTCTTTCCAGCGCAGCCGTAGGCAGCGTAAGCGCCGCAACGACCACGCAGTATACACGGATTTTATCCGCGGCGTCGAAAACGGTGATAATCATGTCAGGCGGGTCTAAGACAAAAGTTAGTGGAACCGAAATGAACACTCTAAGGCCTCACTTTGATCATACCAACTCAGAATAAGAGCGATGGAAACGAAGCGTACGGGCGACAGGAAGACGAAGTGGAGGTCTGCGTTCGCAAAGATGCGCTTAGCATTACAATGGATGTTCGACTTCGCTCGGTAGCGCAGTGCCATCAGAAGCATGAAAGTGCCGGAGAGGATTAGCACGATCTCAAGTGCATAGAGAACATTGTAGAGCTGGACCACTCCCAGCCGGTGGACAAGGTGGCCCTCCTTGGCGGGCCCATCAAAGCTCACGATGCTACTACCGTTTTCAGCCATTGACGCTGGGCCTAGAATAAGCGACTTCATTCATCCACGGCTAGACCCCGTTGAAACCCACCATGAAGCAGCTGTTTCGCTAAAGTAGGTCGCTGAAAACTCGCTGAGAAATGTGCGTTGTCTACAGGTTCGATATACCGCAGGTGAAGTTGTATGGCATACTAGCATTCGGTCCGCTACGCGTGACTTGGATAACCACCGGTTGGACGCCTACCATTAGTAATTTTTTCCATTACGTCAAGTCGGTGTACGTCTTGTCGGCTGCCTACAGCACAGGCTGCCATGTGATAAAGCACTGTATGCCTAAAGCTTACATTTATTGCACCTGAGGGTGCAGGATACGCTAGCATTTAGTCAGCTACGTTTGACAAGCATGACGGACAATTTTTATTTTTTATTTTTTAAAATCTCGTGTTATGGCGAGTACTCAGAGTATTCTGCTTCTTCTTGTTTTGTGCATGGTATAGCACAGATGACCATAGAATTGCATATTTGGGCGTAGGACGCAGTCACGAGGTCCGAACTGGTGAATCATACAGCATAGTTTTTGGTCGAAGAGGCTTTGCATGCATTTTTGCATAACGTCGTTAAAAATATTTCAGTTCCGCTTGTGGCTATTCGATGGCGCGGACCAGGCCTGCTCAAGCTGCGCAAAGTAAACCTTTGCCTGCTCCTCCGTCGAATGAATAAGCTGCGTTCCAAAAACACCACGCAAAGGCACTCCATTTTGAGGCGCGTCACGCACTGCGCTTTTCCGAAATCGTGCAAAAGCTTCGCGTAGCCTGACGATATCGTCACGGAACTGCTGATTCGGGTAGAGGTTCACGATCCCGAGTATATTCATGAAACTAAGACGCGACGAGCTTGTTTGATAGCGGTTTGCGGTTCCGCGCTAAGACTTACATCGAGAGCGCAATGTTGAACACCTGCCAAGCGATCAGACGTACGATGTCATTCTCAACAGCAACGGGTATGGTGCAGATGGCTATCAAGGCGGCCTGTGTGACCCACACAGTTATGTAGATGTGTCGAAGGAGCTAAATCGCAACGAGCATACGTAGGCGGCTGTGAAGTAATGCAAAGAGACGAGCGTGAATTGCCTCACCTTCGCTATACGGATATTCTCCGTGATTTGAAAGCGCTCGCTAAGCGAATAGGGTCGTTTGAAAGAGCGCGGGCTGGGTGGCATCCTAGAATAGTAATAGGCGGTGTTCTTCTTGCTGCACCATACAAAAAGCTGAAACACGAAACTCGTTGTTATGTGCGAGCAAACAGGCATACCATAAGCCCGCAAATATTTGAAGTAGCGAGTGTCACCATTGCGACAGTTGTAGGAAGGTGAGCTGAATTATGATTCTTCTTAACGCTTTTACCGTCCCAACGTAATATTGTAAACAGTTCAGGAGCCCGATGCTTTTGTAATTCGGAATTTGTTTCGAATTATTCTTCGGATTACCATATTCGGATTTTTCGGGATTCCTCACAAGGTCTGCAACGTACGGTATGTCATGAGCACAGTGAGCGCAAGCGACAGCAAGTTGACCGCGATAATTAGGACCGTGGAGATACAGCTCCGCTTGGCCTTCTCGTAGTCCCTGACAAAGACGGTCGCGAATACTCGTTCCAGGGCAGCTGCCGGCAGGGTAAGCGCCACGACGACCATATAATACACACGGACATTATATGCGATCTTGTATGCCTGGTTAGCCCACTCGGGCGCATCTTCAACGACAGCTTGCACGGTTTGCGAGATAAACGGTCAACGACTTACCTTCGTTGTACCAAGTAAGCACGAAAACGATGTTAATAAAGCGTACCGGAGATAAAATGACGAAATGAAGATCCGAGTTTGCAAAAATGCGTTTTATATTCGCATGAATGTTCGACCTCATTCGGTATCGTAGCGCTAGTTGAAGCAGAAACATGCCCGAGAGTGTCAACAAGATTTCGACAGCGTAAAGAAAATTGTAAAGCTCGGCGACGTCAAGCCGATGCGCAAGTTGAGCCAATCTCACCCAACGCGCTTGAAGTGTGACAGTCGTAGCGAGGACGGCAGGGGTAGTGGAAACAACGTTCGCTGACATAGCGAGTTAGTGAACAACAGTGCAATGCAAAAGCCAGCGTTTTGGAGAAATGTGGGGACTTGTTATTGAAATTACACTTCGCCTCCAGCTTCCGGTTAAAGCAGGTGTAAATGCTAGGGCTTTGGTGGCGCGCTAGCCCAGTGTTAAAGCACTTTAGAAACAAAACAAATTAGACGCATGTTAATTACAATAACCTAAAGCGCTGGGCCGACCGCAAAAAGTTTCCAAGTGGCGTGATGCCACTACACATTGGGAGAGACTTTTCGGTTTATTTACCGGATGCACGAAAAAATTCGCATGCCATCCAGTCTGCAGCTGGCGTCCGCGTAGGGACGCATGCAATTAGCCCATTCACCTCGGTTGTATCCGATGGCGGCATGCATGTAGTCATGCGAACTGCGCATTCTCTTGTGCACGCGAAGGTATTTTGCCCCCTCCGCATTATCTAAGTCGTACCGTGGACGGCTACACAGCAAGCAGAGATGCATGTACGAGCTACCTAACTAAGGTAATCATTTGTGACTGGGCAAAATTTTGTACGTCCCCTCTAGCGTCGCTGCGTGAGCGTTAGTGCGTGCGAGAGGCTACCTACCGACTCTTTGCTTCAAAAGATGGTGCTCTGTTGTAAAACACAGGCAACAGCTTGAACGAAGGTATCGTGTTTCTTTGACAACTGCGATTTCTTACTGCTAGTTTTTATGATGGGGGCTCAGCTGCTTCTCCTGCCGACGTGTGTTCAAGGAGCAGTGTTCTTACCTAAAGCGGAAGTGCATCCGATGCTGTGTTATTCTCTGTGTTTGTGTGTATTGCTTCGTTGATCTTATGACCGATTAGGTAGTTGCTTTTAAAGTCACAGTCGTCCTCACCTGGCAACTAGTTGCACGGTAAAATAAGATTTTCACTTGTTGAAGACCAGGGTGCGATTTGGAAATATAAGTTAGCTTAGTCTATTTTTTGCCCTAGACGAAAGCATATCCGCGCCTTTACGCGTAGCGTCACTTAACAGTTACTTTGAACATGAAGAAATCCCACAGACATGTTTATCGCAATAAAAAAGAGAATGAGGCTTCAAAATACATTCACTACGGAGCGTCGTCGAGATTAATCTTGCTTCTCTTCGCGGCTAATAACAAACGCGATTGCATCAAAGAGACAATGAGACTGATCATTGTTGTAACTCACTACAACTTAGGGCACGGGGACACAAGGGCACAGCAGGCAGAGACTTTATTGCACGAGACTCAGGTCACAGCACACTCTGATGGTAGCAGCAGATGCATAGTCTTATATACAGTTTGCACAGGGTAAATTAGCATACAAGTATACGGATACGACACTTCTCCTTCCTTAGATTGAAGCACGCTTGGAGTTCTTCGGCGGACGGTACGGCGACGACTTGGTGTACTTCGGTGAACGGTCCGACGACGATGAACACTGCTTGTCGTACACGTCCAGGCGTTCCAAGATGGTGATGACGCTGTCGTTCATAATCTTCATGCTTTCCACTAGATTCACGATCATACTTTTCAAATTCTTGACTTCGGCGATGCGGTCTTTCTCGAACAATTCCGAGTTTTCTTTACGCACCTGTATCTTCTTTTTCCCAGGTCCGTTCTTGCTCGGAGAATCAAAGGAAATTCTGTTTACTTCGTAGCCGTAGCGGTTCGCTTCCGGCGAATTTATCTCAAACTCGAAGCTACTCGTACTGTTGATGCTCTCTTTGCTGCTGCTACTCTTTGAATCTTCATAGTCCTTTCTGGTCACTCGGTTTACGGGATAAAACGGTCGAAAATCGTCATCCGCGTAGCGAATCTCGCTCACTCTTTCGCTACTGCGACGGCTTCTAGCATAGTTACTAGCTCTTGGCGAATAGTCTTGGCGGGCAAAGGTGCCTTCACTCCTCTGCTCTTTGCGCTTATTCTTGAAACATTCGGTTGCGAGATGTCCTTTCCTGTTGCAGAGTTGGCACTCGACATCGCGATACTTGCACTCAGATTTGATATGTCCTTCAGCTCCGCAGGCGTAGCAGAACAGCTTTCTATCTCCTCGATAGTCAGACTGTCGTCGATCGCGGCCATAATCGTTTTGTACGCGGCCAACATAGTGGCTTGGCTTGTTTTCTCCCATAGTCGGTCCTTCTTTGTCTGCTTCTTCCAGGATACACGCCATTTCGTAGGCCTTCTTGAAAGTCAAATTCTCTTGCTGCAGAAGTCGCACTCGGGTATTTTCGCACTTTAGGGATCTCAAGAATGCTTGCAACATGAAAGCTTCTCTAGCCTCATTTGCGGTCGTAATCTTTTCAAAGTCACAAGACATTGCCTTATATCCTAAGGTGACTTAAGGGAGAGGGACACACGAGAGAAGAGTCAGAGTCTTTATTGGCACCATCCACTCTCGGGACTGGACATAGCATACAGGAAACACGGGTATATATACTGTTGGCACGAGGTAGATTTGCATATGGGTTGCGGGTACTACAATCATAAATGTGGTCGAGATTTTACGAAACCGCGATTTCCGGTCCAGTTTACTTTCTACAGAAGACGAGTTCCCAGCACACAACTTACGCGGGATACAATGTCACTTTGTTTTTAAGGTACGTATGTCTGATGCTCGCTTTAGTGGTTTCAAGACGACGTAGGCGTCGGTTCATCTTTGTAAAGTATTGCCTAAATTCATTGCGCCTATATCCTGCAGGCGGAACAGATACTTAGCGCTGTGGCCCACGTGGTCTTTACGGCGTACGTTGAGCAGGAAGTAAATGGACAGGCGCCATGTCTGTCGAGAGCCGAAGTGTTTGTCACATTAAAGAAGCGTGCGGTGTAAAGTACATTTCCTAGTGCATCTAATCGTGCCATCACGCTTGACTGAGCGGTTTCCAAAGTAGTGCTTGCATGGGAGAGCGGCAGTTCATAAAATGTCTGAAAATTTTCAGAAAACGTAGTTTCCGGTCATGCTTCTTTCTAGACACCATGTGCGTAAAATACAAATCAAGTGGGATGCAACAACACAATGATGCCCTATGGAAAGTTCGTCCGTCTGATGCTTCATTCTTCCAAAGCGCTGTAGTCGCCGGTTCGTTCCTGTTTAGAATTCTTCAGAGCGTTTTCTCCTGCGTTATGCAAGCGGAACAGATACTCAGAGGTGTCGCTCACGTCGTCTTTTCGGCTTACAACATCACGATGATGCACTTCGTTCTGCGTGCCAGGAATAAGAAGGATCGCATGTACTGCAGCGCCTTCTTCACTTTGTTTCTAATCGGGTCAGCAGTTGATCTGGCATTTTGTGCGGCGGTAAGTCCTAATCCTCGAGCCTCGAACTGAACGACGACGAAGCAAAGCGCATTTTGAGATGGTTCTACTGATCCGCTTACCCAATTTACTTTCACTTGTCGACGCCTTCACCGCAGCTATCCCATGCCATTCGTATGCGGTGTTTACGTTTGTGATTTGCCTGCAACCGCTCTATCACACCGCAGTCACCGTGAACAGATTCTCATTCTTCTTTTTCGATCGATTTCATCGGTACCTCTGGTCTCGTCGGCCTTTGTCATTGATCTGTCTCACACTGTTTGCCGTCGGAGCTTTGGTAGCTGTGGTTCCGTTCCTATCAGAGTGCACATATGCGATACAGAACGGGCAACTACGAGGATCGCCGGCGACCGACCCCACAATACTACTGGTAAAAAACTATGTTCTTACATTTTATATCGTTGTGTTTTAGGCGATGGCAATAACAATGGCTACCGTCTACGGGGCATGCTCGGCGTCTAGCTTTATCTTGACTGTAGCGACCGCTTGGAAAATAATACGGCTGCGAAAGACAACCAAGTTTGACGGTGCTAAAATGGTGGAGGCCCGCTTTTTTGGTAAATCTATGACGCATTTTTCGTAAATAACATTTCCCTTCAGTGCACTCCGCGGTTATGCTGATTCTTGAAGGAGCCTACACTATGCAATTCGTCTCGCGACTCCCACTGTTCAGCGGCAGCTTCGTGCAGAAGCTGTTCAGCAACCTCTTCTTTCTGATGTTCGTGGACTTGTACAGCGTCGCGGGTCCTCTTTTACTGTTTGCATTAAGGTGGGAACTTTTCCTTTTTCTGAAATTCAGAAATGTTTTCCTGAAAAAACTAAGTGAAAACTTTACGTGAGAATATTTAGCAAAAAGGTTCGTACCGACTACATTTCGTACTATGGGCTACGGCGTAATGAGACAATTGTCTACGTGTGCGCCTCAGTACAGGCCACGTCAGAAGAGAACTGCCTCTTGCGCCGACGATTAAACACCACGTGAAACATGTGGATTTTACTAAATGGATACTACTTTGATTTCCTTTGTGTTGTACCTCACGACTAGAATGCACTCGAAGGTGTTTTGATGACGGAAATTTCGGCAATGAACTTCGACGAATACGACGTCGTAAGTAGAATTGTAGGGCATGTCGAACGGAATAGAAAGCAAGGCATACGTTTAATCTTGTGGTAGGCTGCAAACGGATATGCACTAGCAATGCACACATGCTGACGCAATAATAGCAGCCGAGGTTATCATACAAGATACATGCTAGAAACTCAAAATGCAAGTCCGTGAAATCAGCGGGACATATCTGCGACAAAAAGCGAGACGTATACAGCCTAAGGCCAAGGTCCGATTGTTCTAAGCTCCTATGTTGTCCTGTTGCGATCAGAATGACTGTACCTCAGTATGCTTCCACTGCGATTAATAAGAGTCTGAAGGAGATTTTTTAATGACTTGAACCAAAATATATGGGAGAATGCGCATAAGAACAAGAGTAAGAAGTAAACGTAGGCGGATAAATAATTTACGAGCAATTCGTCGACGAGCACTCAGTCTGAACGTCCGGCGTTGCTTCCACTCGGTCCTGCGCCGCCGTGCTTAGCTTTCTTGCTGCGCAGCTCCTGAAAAGAAGCCTTCTTAGCAGGTGAAACAACTCGATCACCAACGTGCTATGCAGTCAACTAGAAGAAAGCGCTTACGTTGTACTCGAACAAAGACTCTGCGTCCTTGAAAGCGACACTGCCGTCCGGGTTCATGACGATCTGTAAATCAGTTGTCAACTTTGTACTATCAAACCAACTATCAAACCTTGAAGTCCTCGAACGCTGGCATCATGGGCACCTTTGGCTCGTGGACCACCGGCTCTTCAGCGTTAGCCTCATAGAGGCATGCGTGACCGTCGATGTCGTCGTTGGCGTAGGCCTTCCTCTGCTTGTTTTCCTTGTAGATGCCGACCAGGAACCGGTCTGAATGACGGGCAATAAACGCTGTTTTTTTTTGCAAGGAAAAGGCGATTTTCGTTCATTGGAATTTTTAGAATAATAATGAACAGTTTTTGTAAGCGTTGTCAATTCCCAGGCAACCCCAGTCCTATTCAGCAACCTTTTCCACTTATCATAAGAAATGATAAATTGCTATCAACCATGAGACCCTTAGGTCTGGGCGCAGCACGTTTTTGTCACCACTCAGGCACCTGACCGGTCTCTTGGCACCATCTGCGGACCAGTCCGGTAAGGAGGGATTATTAGACCAAATCCGCTTACCGCCGCAAGTCTCGCATTCGGCCAGGCGTCCTTCGTGCTTGCTACCCTTCACGTAGAGGAACCGACGGCCGCGGTACTTGAAGTTCAGAGGTCCGTCGAACTGGAGGCGTCCTTCTTCGACGTCTTCTGCAGCTCCAGCGCCACCGTCAAGCGGCACGTCATCGCCGGCGTCGTTGTCAGCAGGAACTTCAGCAGCTGCTTCGGCATCTGCCGCAATTTCACGAGCGACGTTAGCCTCGGCCTCGGCAGTGTCTGCTGCTCCGTCGCTAGTAGCTAGTTGTCGTACAGCAACAGGCGGCCGGTCGTCTTCCGGCTCCGTCTTCACGCGAACAAGTGGATCTGCCATCTGGCCCGTTGCAGGATGCATGCCGAGGGAACGCATGGGCATGGGCAAGCAGCGAGCAGCGCGCATGCTGCCATCGTCGACCTCGGTCTTTACCGCTGGAGTCGATGGGCGAGGAGTAGGAGTACGGCCGTGCGTCGACGTTCTTTGGCGAATTGCAGCAGCGACGCTGGTCTTGGGCTGCGACGCACGACTGCTAGACGGAAGGCGGTGGCGGGACGCTGGAGCAGAAACCAGAGCCAGAGCTGGCGGTAGCGGACGCTTGCGGCTTGATGACGCGTTCTCCCGGTTGTTGGAAGCCGCAGGAGTTTGGTCGGACATTTTCAGGTCGTGAAGTGTTCGGCGAAGCCAACGGAATAAATCCCTTCTAGCTCGAAGCTAAAAGTCGAACTGACAGTTGCCTTTTATAGCGCTCAGTATTGATTCCTAACTCTCGGTTCAAATAAAAACAATATACATCTTGCTTCACGACCTCTTGGCGCCCAACATATCTGAACAGAAAATCGTCATCGAAAGCCAAGAACACAGTCTTCTCCGAACTCTTGATGAACTTGACTACCTATGCGTAGCAGCTAACGGACACAGTTTATAGATTGCCCGAGAGCCTAAGCATCGACAACAGTCACTTTTTACGGCAATGTTAACCGAACTTGTCCAGACCGCTATAGGAATCGTCAAACTTCAAAGTGACATTTCATCGATGAGTTTGTCGTATTCAAGTGATCCAAATAAGCGCATCATATGGTATATTTGGCCATGATCGTGGGAGTTTTGCTAAACACGCACAATGTCACAGAAGCCAACGGCTCTCAGCCACTCACGTAGATTGCAGGCAGAAGAAGCACACTGTTGCCCATTCGTTCTTCACCATTGTGAATCCCGCATTTAGTGTACAAGTCGAGCCAGTCCGTGGACAGTTGGTTCCTGGCGTCGCAGAGAAGTTTCCTCGCTATTTCGCTCAGTCCGTCTCGTTCTAAACCAAAGACACGCATGCGATTCTCTCTTTGTAAAGTGGATCACACTCACGTGGATCGAAGAGTATCATAAGCGAGACTCCCAGGAATTCGACGTCCGTCATTTGCATCCTGTCCATAGCTGCAACGATGGTTGCTAAGCTGCTTCCAAAAGTTTCATGCACTAGGTCACGGAAAGACTTGTCCGCTGAGAGGCATTTCTCTGGCCCAGTTTTACTCGTCTCGAAGCCGTCTTCCTTGTTACGACCGGTTTCCGCGGATATACATTGCGTTAACTAAAAAGTGTGTACAAATAGCAATGTTATGACTTTGCTGAAAAATGTAGGATGTCGAAAACTAGTTGACTTACGCAAAGTGACGGCGAATTTACATCAATGCTGGGCTCGTGTTCGTGGGACGAACCGAGAGCAAAGTACGTATAATTATGCGAATGAATTCGACCAGTCTCGTGACCGCGGTTTCCGTAAGTTATGTAGAGTTGTTCCAGCGTCATGAATACGGAAAGGAACGTCTTCGTTATAATGAGCTGAGAGCATTCGTACCGCAATGATAGCCTTACGTGCTTACCTTATCGTCGACGCTGAGCACCCGATATGCTTCGAAGGACTGTATGAACTGGATATAGAGCGCAAAGTCGGCAGCTTTGTCGCGCAGTTGGGCCATGTGCTTTTCGTTGCTCATGCTTGCATGTTCAAGCTTGGGTTGCTCACCTGAGACAAGAGCACGCAGTGTGCGCGGACAATATAGAAGGCGGCGATGTTCCTTCATGAAATTCCAGCTAAAATGAGACGCGGCTAAAAAACGTTTTCGCACTTTTCACGAACTTCTCTATTGCTAAATCGAGGAGATTTCGAGTCGAATCAGATCGCATCTTCTTCTAAATTTGGAACAATAAACTCATGACCCAAAAAATCACAAGCGGGTGTGATCAATTCCTAGCGGTAGCGACTGTCGCCTTGGCGACAGAAAAGGGCAGCCCAAATGCTCGTCGCAGCTCGAAATTTCTAAACACCTCTTGATTGAAGTAACTACGTGATTTTACCGTAAAAAAGGAATCTCAGGAATGGCACTTAACAAAAGTAAGAAAGCAACGAAAATTGCGAACTCGTAATCCTGAAAGTGCATGATGGAGCAGAAGTGCAGCAGGGCAAAAAGCTGAGCAGTGTATGATTCATCCAGAAAGTAGGCATGATGGGGAGCGGTTCTCAGGTCGTCTCTCCGAAGTCGAAAGAATGCCTTGTGCAAACAAAGGCGACTGCCAGCAGTCATTAACCTGAGTGTTAAGGCCATTCGGGAAACTGTCCCATTTATGCTTCGCAGACTTTCTCCAAGACATGAATTTGCGTTTTTCGGTGGTCTGACGCGGATAAGACTACCATGCGTCCTCTATGAGCTCCGACATTCTTTGTCGAAACAATGTCGACCTTCGGAGGAAATTATATAGCGCGTCCGTGATATGATGGTCCTGCAACAAATATGATAGCGTCATTTTGATGAACTGATCTCCTCGAATCGACGGTCCGGAATCGTCGATACCGGCAATTTCCGTTAGCGACGTTGCAGTTAATGACACGTTGACAACCCCGCGGCTTGCCCAAAATATTTACTTTCAGCGGGCTTGAATGACTGTAATGTTAAACTTTTAGAAAGCTATACTGACTGCGTAATCATAACTGCAACTCCTGTGTCCACCATTCGCTACGGTACGTTCGGCAAGTGGACGCGTCTTCCATGTCTAGGCAAGAAGTAGTTCAGTCATTAGAAAGGCTGACCGATCATTGTTCTCCAAATACTTCCGCACGTGGCGTGTCGCACAGCAGTTTACTCGCCGATAAAGTGCGTCCGGTGAAGCGGAATACGCCTTCGGGTCAACATTTCGCACGAGCATCGCCTGGTTGGAAGCCAACAGTTCACGCTTTGATTGGCTTATAATTGGCGACAAGTGGAAATTACAACAACGACGTCAGACAAACCTCTGAGTTAATTTGGACCTGTTTTCGGGAATTTACGTAACTCGTGAGTAACCTTCTGTTTGTCAACATTTCATGTGGCTATAGTCGAGTTCGAACCAGGCCGGCGTACGCTTACTGGTATCGTCGTAGCCACTTAACGAACTGGGACTTGCAAAATGACAAACAGTCATTTTGTGCTAGCTGTGGTAAGTTTCTTGAACGGAAACCACTAGAACCTAAAGTGTTGGTAGGATGAACCAAAGTTTCAAATTTCCGCGTGTGACCACAAGAGGGCTTTCAAGTTTGTTAGTTTATAACTGTACAATGTTGTACAAAAATCACTTTTTCACCGCCCAATTGCAGAACGAAGTTATAGAGGTAAAAATCCTTGCACACCCCGCTAGATCCGTTTTGCGCGCGTAAGAGCCTGCAATACGACATTCATGATACCTTTCACTGTGTTCAGCGTTTCAGCTAGGTGCTTACTGCCTCAGTCACGCGAGAGCCCAAGTGACGGAGCCAATCTTTCCAGTCAGCTGTGTGCTCAACGTGCTCTTCGTTCTTGACCGATCCGACTCCGTGAAGGGAGGCTTCAACAAAAGCCGCGAATTCGTGCTCGAAGTCTCACGGGAGCTTCGAATAAGTCCGGATCAGCATCGGGTAATCTAATACTCGAACCATTCAGCGCGCATATATGAAGCATTCAGGTTGCGCTAGTCGTCTACTCTGGTAACCACTACCGGCGCGAGGTTTTCAAGTGGAATTTCGCTAAGAACAACGCTGAATTTGTTCGCATCGTCTCCGGACTTCGTGCAATCGGTGGCACAACAAACACGGAGAAGGCCCTGCAGGTGTCTCTGGACCTGATGGAGACCCGCGACAAAGACATTCCAACAATTGTGATGGTCGTGACGGACGGACGCAGCTTTGTGGACCCTGCAGAACCGGCCAAGCGTCTGAGGAACATTCCGAATACCTGGATGTTTGCCGCTGCTACCGGCGATCCGCAGCTTGTTGACAGGTAAGCATGATGGAAATAACTGCGTGTTTCTTCGGCTGCTAAATGTAAATAACCACCGACTATAACCTTCTCCTCAATAAAGTGCTCTAGGAGAGAACTACTCCAAATATCCGGTCATATAAACCGTGTAATTCTACAAACCGGAAGGGAGCTGGCTAGCACCATAGCCCGACGCCTGCTACGAGAGGCGCAGGAGAAGTGTCAGACGACGACCACTACGACTACCACCACGACCAATCCGTTCACAGGTGTGCCTGTTCTTGATTGTTAAGAAAAAATAAGTCGTTCAGGATGCGAACAAGACCTTGTGCTCGTAATGGACTTCTCAACGACGACCTCGCGCATCTACATGCAGTACGAAGAGCTCGCAGAGCGTCTCCTTCGCCAGCTTTACATCAGTCCGCGGCATACGCGCGTCGCACTCGTCATCTTCAGCAGTCAGCGACGAACGTACACTCGCTTCGACCTCAATCATTTCGATAATGCGGATGCGGTTATTAAGGCGATCAAGAGCACTCAGTACATGGGAGGGTTGACGGCGCTTGGTAAGTACTAGAGCAGGGCCCAAGCAGAAATCAGAATCGGTGCCGATGATCGGTCTTTTTTCTTCAAGTGAGAATAAAAATGGGTCTAAAATAACGTGTCTTTTGCCATTCTATCGGCCAGAAATACATTCTAGAACCCATAGATTTGGTCTTTGCATTTTGGGCTCCAAGGGCCCAGCACTGAACGACTTCTTACTATTTGGAGCGTCCCATGGATCTTTACTCGTTTAGGGTCTGGATTGGAAGAAGCTATAAAAGAAGCGGATGAGCGTCGTGGCGCACGGCCAAAACTCGCCAACAAGATCATGGTAGTCTTCACCGACGGCTGGGTCAATGACGGGCCAGATCCAGAGGAACCTGCACGGAAAGCCGTCGCCGCTGGGTTTCGAGTACTTTCAGTCGGTATTGACGTGAGTTGCTACCATAACAGTAGCGTTAACGTGTTATCTAGTAACATAAGCTTGCAATGTCCTTCCTTGCTTAGGCATACCGACCACCCGAGTCGATCCGACTACGAAAGCAGACGCTGAACTCGATCGTGTCGAACGAGCGGGACTCATTCACTGACGCCAATTACGCTGACCTCATAAAGATCGTTCGTGAACGAAACCTCAAATGCCTGTAAACTTGTATATTCTGTAAAAAAACGTTCCTTTCGGCTCGTCGGAATTTCGCATTGCGCTAAGCCAGGATCCACTTAGCATCCGCAGCTCATTTTGCAAATGAACTCATATCGAAGGTGTGTTAAGCACCTCTATATAGAAGTCACGACGGCAAGGATTAAGGCGGAAGCGACCGGCTTATCTCTTCCGAAGAGGATAAGTCGAAGCAGGCTTTCCTTGCTGCGCTCCTAATAATTGACAGCCAGATCCGGTAACGTTCTTTAGGAATTAGTAGCGACAATGGAGAGGAAGTAAGTACTCGCCTCACTTTTAGTGGTTTAGCCACCCTTGTTTCCAATTTCAAATACCTAACACAGAAAGTATCCCAGCATAGAAAATTCTGCAATTTTCAATTGCCCGTCGAAATTTCCATAGATTACCGCTACACCTGTCGTTCATTATTACTTGTGGAATTTAATTAGTCCCAAAATCCAGACGGTTTTTGTAACTTGTTTTGTCTCATACCTACGTATACGCTTTACGTGTTCTAGGATATGGATTCTGCCAATCCTTACCTATCAGATGACGGCTCTCGCACATTGTTAGCGGAAGCGCTGTGGAACTTGCTGTACATCCTGCTAAGCATCGTAGCGCTACTGGCATTCATGTGGTTCTTGTGGGCCTATGCGACTCAGCAAACCGCGAACGAAATCGACACAGGCATTGAGCTAGAAGAGGTGGAAGTAACGAAGGATACTGACTGCGAAGTCTGCAAGTTGGCATCGGACGACTCCTACTCGTCCCTTTCGAGCTACCGATGCTCTTCTCTTTCGGGTTAACGCTTTATTTGGTTGAATGTACATAAACCTCAGAAATGGGCGTACATAAATTGATCGCATTCGACGCTAAGCTTGCAGTTTCAGCCGGCGACTAATCCGACGGCTTAATGAGGACCTTGATGGAGTCCGGCGAGCAGGCCATTTCGATAGCTTTGTCCCACTCCTTCACCATGTAGGTATGAGTGACTAATCCGTCGGACGTACAGAGGCCTCGTGCAAGTAGGTCGATGGCCGGCGGATAGCAGTACGGACCTGCGTGGGAGCCGCGAATGTTGATCTCGTTACGCCCAATCGGGGACCAGTCCGTGCTCACTTCGTGCCCGAAAATCGAGAACTCTACAAAGCGTCCCATGCGACTGATCATCGCCAGACCCTGAAAGGTCGCGATAAACCTATGGATTTGACAGGTCTATACTACCGCTAGAAGCCTTGGTAGTTACTTCAAGGATTTATTCTCGCATACCTGTTTCACGCCCTCCACCGCACCTGTGACCTCCATGTAGACGTCGCATCCGATGCCATTGGTGAGGTTCTTGACGGCCTTCACCGGATCCTCCTTCTTCGGATTAATGCCTACGTCCGCTCCGTACTTCTTAGCCAGCTCAAGGCGCTCGTCGATAAGATCGATCATGATAAGTTTCTTCGGGGTCTTTAGGCGAGCCACCTAGATATACAGTTCTTGTAGTACTAAATTTAAGGGTTAAGATCGAAGCAACAGTCTAAACCGATTGCCTTGAAAGCTTGAGTGTAGTCGGTTCAATGTGAATGATCACGTTGACCAGTAACTAACCTGGCACATGAGAAGGCCAAGCGGCCCGGCCCCTGCGATCACGACCGTGTCATTAAGCTGAATGTCGCCACGATTCACGCAATGAATGGCTCCCGAAAGAGGCTCGATAATGGCGCTGTCCTCTAGTGACAAGCTCTCGGGAATCTTGTACACGTTGGAGCGCTCGGGCACGAGCATAAAGTTCGCGAAGGCGCCGTCCACTTGGAATCCGTAGATGTCGTGCGGCTCGCACATGCCGTACTGTCCCGTCTTGCAGAAGCGACACTTGCGGCAGGGCAGAAGGTTCTCGGGAATGATTCTGTCGCCGACCTTGAGGCCAAAGTGCTCCCCAGCACCATCGCCAAGCTCCTCAACGTAGCCGAAAAATTCGTGGCCGGGGATGACCGGCACGGGAACGACGGGCGTCTCGTGCTTCGGGTCCCAGAAGTAGGGAGCGCCTTGCCAGCACTTGCAGTCGCTTGTGCAAATTCCGCATGCCTCTACGCGCATCAGGAGCTCGTTCTTGCCCGGCTTTGGGATCGGAACCTAAACTGGTTTTTTATTCGTTATAGCACTTGATGCAGTACAGATTTGACATCGTATGAGTTTTGATTACTTGTCTGCTAGAGATGATGCGTCGTACCGGGTCGTACGATGTGCCGTACCATTTTAGTCAGTACAGCAGGGAGCACAGTACGGTGCCCCTGTATTTTATGCCATATCGTGCTCTTCCGTAACGCATTTAGTATAGACGGCACTGCTTTTTAACATGCTAGGCTACGTCAGTACTAGAGATCGGGGCTGACCACCCGTACCGTAGCCGTAGCCGTACCGGTACCCCCCCCCCCCGTACCGTAGCCGTACCCGTACCGTGACCCCCGTACCGTAGCCGTACCGTAGTACGTTTTACGGCCCGTAAGCCGTAGCCGTAATACACTCAGAAATTCGCCTGTTCGTCCAAATTTACATCTTTGTTCAACAAAAAGCAAGGAAGCTGTGTTCCTATGGGCAATGTATAGCGTATAGCTAGCATTTCCAGTTGATAAATGGTAGGTTTCGTTTTAAGAAAACTAGCATGTCTGCCTTCTTTGGAGTCAGCCGGCACCTGGGGTCCCGCACTAAAGGGTCCCCCTTTACGTTATTTTACGGGTTTCATTACGGCCCGTAACGGGGGGTCCCCGCGTACCGTAGCCGTACCCGCGCCGGACCCTCCCGTACCGTAGCCGTAACCGTATTTTACGGCTACGGCTACGGGTACGGCCCGTAATACGGTACATGGTCCCGATCTCTAGTCAGTACGGCATGCAGTACGGTATGGAGCTTGATCGCATCATTTCCACCCTGTACACCAAGAAAATGCAACCGTACCTTCTCGACGCGGTAATCCTTTGGCCCATAGCACACTACGGCGTCCATTGTGTCTGCAGAAGAGCCCATGTGCAGAAATCGCTTTAGCATTGTCGACGCGAAGGGCTACTGACTAAGCGCGGAAAAAAGTCGTTAGCGTTTCGGCTACAAAGAGCTCTGCGTGAAGCGACGACGATAATGATTTCCCGGCTCTTGCAACCGTGTGCTATCAGTAGTGTTAATGGCCCTCGGCAGCATGGAGATCGGTGGAATCGTAAACAAAGTTAAAAGCATTGGTCAGTTGATGGACACGTACCACTTCCTCTTCCTTCGATAAAGTAGAGCAAAAATGGACAAGCGTAGCTTGGCCGCAACGGCTTGTGCAGGAAGACAACACAAAACTTGTAGAACTATGCGGAAGAATGCCCAGCTGAAATTAACATTGGAAGCATTGGTAAGCCGGAGTGCGGCCTTCTGGTACCACTTCCTGTATACCCTCGTTTGATGAAGCATGTCACAAGAGAGTGGGCAAACAGACATGCGCTTCTTGGCCGCAGTTTCTTGTATAGCAGGACAACGCACATAACAGCCCATCTCCCACAGCGTTGAGCTAGCAACGGACAATCACGTGGAGGTCGCCCGTTACGGCGTTTAAGAAGTACTCTTTTTACCGTGACGTGATGTTAGATGATATGCCTAGATGGAGTATCTAAAAGCCGTGATTCCATGTCACGATTTTTTCCAGCTGTACATTACTACCCTGACATGGTAGGCTACTTTGACTGTTGTACAATCTCGGTTCAAAAACGGAAACTTTGTACCCTGGCATAGTTATCGGAATAATCAGCGTCGAGCTCGTGGTCGTATGTCCGTCGATCTCTATTCCAGTTACCAGACTACAGTCGGAGATCTCCTATTAGATCCTGAAGGCTGCCGTAACCGATTTTGCTCTAATTTTTGGAATGCCCAGTTCGTACAAATTAAGCCACCAGATTTGATAGTTAAATGGCGACCGCTGAGGAGGCATTCCGAGGACGTCGTCTAGGATCGTGCGCGTCGCTCCGGATGCAGTGTCCTCAGCGATAGACGGTAAATTGTTTCGGTTCTCGAAATGTACTTGTACTAACGGAATTGTGCCCCGCCTCAATTACCACGGCTTAGCGCCGCTCCTACTTAAGCTCGTACCTGTAGCGATGCATGCTGTAAGCACCGATAGCCAGTACAAGTAGACCTAAAAGCGTTAAGTCATTCATTGCTTCTGCCGATATGGAGATGTTCATTTTCCATCGAGACGAATACAACCGACTGTACAACTGCTCGCTGTACAGCGTCGAGGACGTTCCAATAGAGAAGCGTCAGAGCGTCCTACTCGGCTTCATGTTCATGGTTCTCTTCACTATCTACGAGGTGAGTTATACAGTTTCGAGGTGATCACGTCAGGCTGGATTGTCGGCACATTTTCAGAAGACCCACACCCCAGAAATAATTATCCAACACTTTGCTTGCGTGGCGGGAGGATTACGCAAAGACGAGCATGTTATCATAACGGAGCACTATTTACCTTTAGCCTTTAGATGCATAGTAGGCATGCATGTTAAAGAAATCCTGGTCGCGTTCAAAATCGGTCACCTTGGATTGTTGATGTTGTTTACTAGATGGGTGGAAAACGGCGTCTTTCGTTGCGTTCGCTTAGGCTCCAAGAGGAAACGTCCGAAATGTACCGATACGGTACGGGCGTCAGTACGGTACACATTAGGGCCGTGGACCCGGCGGGTCAGGAACCGAAACCGAAGCGAAGGCCAAATTTTTAACCGAAGCCGAAGGCCGAAGATTAAAAAAAAAAACACCGAAGATCAAGCCGAAGCCGTAGCTCTGCAAAACGTTCATAAGAACTGCCCGCAAAACCTACCGTATTTTCTCTAAAATCCCACTGGGGAATTATTTTTCGAATACTCGCATACTCACTAGGCCATACCACTTAATTTCGAATGCATCAACAGTTTTAAACCAATTACAGCTCCTCTACATCCCTTGCCTCTTCGCAATTCGCAAGCACATGGATCAGACGTGCTACAAGTTAATGTTCTACATCGGCATCACCGACGTCGCGTGTCTCTGGGTGAATGCGTTCTTCACCGGTAACGCGTCATCAACGTATTCGTTGATGCCTAAAAATCGTTTAGGATACTTTGCCGCAACAGGCGCCGTGTTTTGCTCGCATCCGACGCTCATCTACATCACCGGCGTTCTCGGAACGAGTAAGTAAACGGTGGCGAGAACAGACGTAGAACACATGGATTATCCGACAATTGTCACATAAGGTATCATACTCGAAATTTTGATCAATGGCTCAGAGATACGCTGATGTTTCTTTAAAAGTGCAGTGAACATAGAACGGTTAGGTGCGCTTTTGCCAAGACTGGACCTGCGCGTGCCTGTAGCTTCCGCAAAACGAGCAATTAGTTGCCACGTACGTACGTACCCTCCGGATGTCATGAGGTAAGTACAGACGTATAACTGTCACGCTCCACAGGTGGACTACACCCTCTAACTAAGGACATTGTACACCATCGCGTGTAAAGATCAGCAACCGATATCATCACAACAGTACGGACACAACACGGCAACGAAAAGATTGAAGCATGGCCGATTTTGATAGCTGTGCATCACAGGAACCCAATCAACACAGTTCTCTGTAGGTCTCTGGGCCGCCGAGTCCACCACTGACATCCTTCTGGCGGTGAGCCGCTGCGTCGAGATGACCTCACCGCACTGGGGAAAGGTTCTGTTCGGCGGCAATCGCACTTGGCTCTGGGTCATTCCTCCGTCCCTCTACGGGCTCTACTTCGCCATCTTCACCAAGCCGGTGCTCTTCAGCGGGCTCTTCGTCTCGTGGTTCTTCAACCCACATGTGGGGTACATTGACGACTTCGGAGCGGTGGTAAGTCATTCATTCGGCATCAGTTCTGAGGTTAAAATGGATGATTTAGTACCACAACGACTTGCACACCTTCCACAACTCGTTCATTTTCATCGGAATTACAGTCACCTACGGCCTCTTCGGTATCATCCTCTTCGCTAAGACCTCTCGCTACGACAAGCGCTCCAGCTCGCAGAAAATGGTACAAAAATGGTGTTGTCCATCCTTCATTAAACTGTCCTATAGACGTTCATCCAAGTTATGTTGATCAGCGCTGTGAATGCGATTGCCTCGGCCATCTACATCTACATGCAGTTCGTCCGCATCAGCGAGTTCATCATCGTCCTCGGGCAGTTCCTCTGGATGTGCGCACACGGCATCCCGGCGGTGATCTACCTCATGATGAACAAGAC
>JNEY01000124.1:244196-286752 GCA_020875895.1 Aphelenchus avenae | reverse complement strand
CCCCCCCCCCTGCTGTATGCCGTGCCGTGCCGGCTCCACGGGACGGGTCCTTGAGATCGCAACCTCCCAAGCGCATTAGAAGTTTTAAGCTTACCGCTTTCGCGTATGCACTGCGGACGTGCTGCGGCGTTGCAGCCCTCTTGCGGCAGCTCCCCTCGGCCCCCGCACTGTGCTCCGACGCTAGGCCACTACCGCCCGCCATCTGCTCGTCGGGGATACGCTCTCCCTAAACCGCAGAAATTTGCATTGAGTTTCCTGTACTGAACCACTGTACCTCCTCGAAGTTCCACTTGTCGGTCGGTAGGAGCCATTCGCCGTCCAGAGTCCGCGGCTTAAGTATAAGCCAGCCCATGTCGTTCTTGAACTTCTTTATCGCGAGCTTGCACTGACCGCAGTTCTTTTCTGGAGTCCATTCCAGGCTGAAACGTCACTGTGTTTAGTCTTTAGCGCTTCGCCGAAAACTTTTACTCGGTAAGCCTCCGCTGCTTTGGTCCCGGTCTTTTGGGTCATTGCAGCAAACCACTACACCAGCTTAGTTCATGTTGCTCAATCAAGCCTGCAAATTGATACTTTTTCTGGGACCCAAAACAGCGGGACCCAAAAGACCTAGACCCAAACAACGGGACACAAAAGGCTTGTAGCCGCTTACTCTTCGTAGCCGGTCCACTTGATGAGGAAGTCCCGCACGCGCTTCTTGTGCCGCATTCCGATGACCCGCTGCACTTGGTAGGACCGCGCGTCGTCCACCTCGAGCTCCTTGATCTTAGCCCTAAATGCAAATGCCAAGTGAGCGGCAGAACCTAAAGGAATCGTACCCATTAGGACCGCTTTCGGCGCCCGTCGTCGGCTTCGGCGGTGCTCCGTCGGTGGACACCTTAAGCAACAGATTCGGATTGAGCAAAATTCGGTAGCCGAGCGAGCCGCGTTCCATTCCTTGCGTTTTTCACGAGACGGAAGTCGACACGGCAGTGGGGTCAGAACGGGCCGTCCTCCGTGCCGGGCTGGCACTAAACGGAGGTCGGCACGGCTCGAAAATTGAAGCCGCTTTGTGCCGTTTTTCCCTGAAACAGACGGGAAACTTTTTCCTTGCCGTGCTTTACGGAACGGAGGTCGGCACGGCGGCTTCAGCACGGAACGGAGGGGTTTACCGAAGCCTAGGATTCAGAGTGCTCGGAGATTCCTCCGATGCCATGCCGAATCGAAAATACGATTTTCAGCTTTCTCGTGCCGTGACACAGGATGACAGGGCAAAAGCACGACCTTAATTTTCCCCGTGCCGAGGCATGCCATTGCGTGCCATGGAATTTCACACCCCAGCACAAATTTGAAGGTAGGTTCGGGCTCAGCGCGCTCACTTACCTCCTTCTTCCTCTGCGCCACCTTCTTATTCGCCTCCGTCGTCTCCTTCTTTGGAGCGCTCTTCTTCCTAAAAGCATTCGGTAACGTCCAGAAAATACGTTATTTTGCAATTTGTTACCCTGTCCTTACCCCTCGTGCTTCGACCTTCTACCTATCGCTACGCGGGATAAAGCTCTGCGAGACTGTGCGATTTGGCGTATGGGAGCCTAAGCCAAATGGGACCGGCCTAAGCCTCAGCCCAGTGTGATTGCGGCGGCCTTTGGCCGTCGCAAAATTATAGGTAAGGGGAGACCAAGGGACATTTTTTACTCTGAAAAGTTTGGCCCACCCTAAGCTCGCCCCCTCTAAATTCGGAACCTCGGTACGCCACTGCCTCACCCTCAGCACAAGAGGGCTACCCTCTTAAGCTTGCGGGACTGGGCTCCATAGCTAGAAGGACTAAGCTCTAGAGTTGTGTGGTCTAAGACCTGAGCAGCGTTACGACGGTACGCCTTAAGTATTCCTTCGCAATTTACCGTCCGTCGTCGGAGCTAAATCCGACGACAGTATGCGTGCAACTATGCGTACAACAGACGTGTGTGCATGCATGGAATGCTGGCATGCACGTCATCCGAGCCCGCAAAGGCACAGATGTTCCAACCTCTGTAGAATGGGCCAGGAAAGGCACTTGGACTTCAGACACAAGACAGTCACGACCGACCAAATCATTATCAAACCCCGCTAGCGTCGCTGCGTGGGCGTTAGCGCACGTGAGAGGCTCGCTACACCGCATTACCACCTATTTTTACTAGCAATTTTTTGTTTTTACAATTTTGAGAGGATTGCAAATATTTTACTAGGCATTCTATTGAGTAAGACCTACATAGTTGGGCGCTCCTCCGGGTCGGCGTCCGTGGCGTTGGCGGACGGAAGCGTCGCCGCGCTGCGCCTGGAGGAGTTGACGCCTCCGGATCGTTGATTCGCGGAGCCTCGCTTGAGCTTCTTGGGCTCCGCGGAGAGGGCGGCGTTCTCCTTCTTCGACTCCAGCAAGGCGTTCTTGCGCCTTCGCGCGATAAGCTTCCAGCGCGCGACTTGCTTCTTCGCGCCCGCAGCCGCCTTCTCGGCCGCACGAAGTTGCAGGAGGTACTCCTGGTTCTTCTTCCAGATCTCGGTTAGGACGTTACCCGCACCGGCGAACTGCTCGACGCGCTTCTCTACTCGCTTCTCGCTCTCCTTGAGGTCTGCTTGCAGGCTCGCGACAGTCTTCTGCAGATGCTCACATTCCACTTTCTTTCTAAATTCTTAACTAGTCAAAGGAAATGTGCAATTATGTCTGGGGCACAGGCTGTCTAGGTAAGGATCAGCAGTCGGCAGCCGTACCGTACTGACCCCCGCCGTACCGTACTCCATACCGTACTGACCCCCGCCGTACCGTACTCCGTACCGTACAGTACGGAGTACGGTACGGGCCGTACTCGTTATAAAACGCCTGAAAGTCAAAGCTGTACCGTACTGCCGCAATGGACCTCCACCGTACCGAACTACGCAACGTATTGACGCACCCGTACCGTACTCCCAATCAATTTAGATTTGGCCTGGGCCACATCGGGTCCGGAACCGAAGCAGAAGCCGAAGCGAAGGTAACATTTAAAACAGGAGCCGAAGGTCGAACACACAAAAAGCACCGAAAATCGAAGCCAAAAGATGAAGCTGGTCAAATGTTAATCAAGAACGCCCAGAAAGTCACGGGTCGAGGTGTCCCGCAGCAAGGCATTAACTTTAACATTACCAAATACACAAGGTCGAAACGCCTTCGGAATATAGCGACTTTAGGGCACGGCCCTTTAGAGCAGCTTATTTTGAGCCTCATAAGATCCTAGCTCGTAACCGTCTAATAACTCGTCGCTCATCGCTGGACTCGGGGATTTGGTAGATTACGTAATCGGGTGGCTAACCCCCTTCTCATGCACTTGTCCCTTATAAAACAAGAAAGGAAACACTTACCCTTCGAACGTCGTCTGCATCTTCGCCCGATGCGCTTCATAGTTCGCGCGGGTCGCGGCGGCACACCTCTCGAACTCCTGGCAGCGGGCGCATTCTTTCGGAGCATTTGCGGGGATGGCGAAGGACATCTCGAAGAAATTCAGCTAAAGTACTTGTGTGCTTGATAGCCATTCACGCTAATTACGATGAATTGATACTCGCAACACGACGTTTTAACTACCAAATCGAGCGACACGAAATAGCAAACAAGAGCAGCACAAATGACATCCGTCGACGAGCGGCAAAAACGTTACCAGGTAAATATCAAAGGCTCGGGCTAGGAACCGGTGGACTACCGTTTCAGCCCGTTAGGCACGGCTTTACAAAAGGAGTGGCACGACCGTATTTTATTTTATAGCTTGCACAAGTACTTGGCTCACCACACCTATAGTCCGCCAGCTAAGAGCACAACCATGACCATCGCCTACTAACTCAAACGCTTTCTGGATGCTCCCTAATGCGAAATAGCGGCTAAACTGAGCGGGCGCAAAGTGTGTTTGTAAAGCAAAAACCTGTAAAGCTATTTAGGAGGCATGCCGAAGCTAAGCCAACATGGGCAGAATTTCCTGCCGCATTGCACATTTGCCGTAGCATACGCAAACGCTTGAGCTAATGAGGGAACGGCATGAGTCGTACGGCACGTGTGAGAAGGTCGATCGCTATGGAACCCTTAAAGCGTTGTCCACTTATTTATCTGAATGGACACTCGATGTGCGTTGGCGCCAAAGGGCGGCGCATCGTCGAAGCTAGCCACTCCATCGGAGTTGCATTTGAATTTTCCAGTCCACGTCAAGTGTCATAATCTCCGTCCTCCGGGCACGCCGGCGGCATTCAAACCAAAGGGCGAGTGGGAATCTTGCCGGGTGGTTGAGTGACCTCGGTGACCTGCTGGTTGGCACAACGTGCGATGCATCTGGACCAGCATGACCGATCTTTGACGCTCTAGGCGAACGGTTTTTGGACCGTCGGTTAGAGTCCGGAAAACACGCGGTATCTCAGTGGATTCGTAGGTTCTCCGCTTCTAACGGAACTTTCCATAAAGCCAAAATCGATACGCGCTTTCCGGTTATGGCAGACTGCCACAGACTGTAGACGTCGAAAAAAACAATATTCAGGACGACGCGAGTAATCTAAAAAAGTAGCATTTTCAAAGAATTCTCGCGATGTGTCCCTAAGAGACTCAAGCGACTCTCTTTGAGGCACCGCGGTTCGGAAGTTAAACGGGCCCGGTTGCCATTCTCGTCTTGACCGAGTCTTGACAACCCTTTCCGACATCAAGCGTAACGTCTCGAGATCCTGGCGTCTAGTTCAGCGCTATTTTTGCAGCGTCGTATACCGAGCCTCGACGAGCCCTCTTACGTACCTACGGCTCCGATTACGGTACCAGGTGTAGATGTTGTCCGGAATTCAAGTCGAACTCAACACAGGTATAAAAAACCGAATCGAGTTTGCGACATGGTTGGACACTTTTTTCTGACGACCGGGATACCGGGACGGGGAGGTCTGCAACTCCAAAGTCAGCCCTCGTCCAAGGCAGGACCTTCGTTGAAACGACGCTCAAGAGCCTAATGCCAACGGGGGAAGCTTGTGCTTCAGTAAAATTAGCCACGACCGACGGTCATAAAGATCTAACCGGGCTGAAACGGGTAAATACCTACTACACGTCTGCCTACTACAGTTTCGCGAGTATGCGTGCTCGAGAAATAATTTTGTGATTATTTAATGAATCGGAAGTCAGTTGTCGTTTTAGCCGCTGCAGAAATGCCAGCGGAATTCTTCCCTGAACTGAGGGTATACCGTAATCCTTATAATAGAGGCGCATTTCCAATAGAGGCGCATCTCTAATAGAGGCGCAGTTTTTGACAATGCGCAAAAATAGAGGCGCACTCTCTAATAGAGGCCCATCGACTGGACGGTAATTTTTCAGTCTCCGACGAATGTTTGTGGCGTGAACCCATGAATACATTACAAGTGATCAATAATTGGGTGAGAAATGACAAATAGAAGCGCACTCTCTAATAGAAGCGCAGGTTTCGATAGTGTGCAAAAATAGAGGCGCTGCGCCTCTATTAGAAGGATTACGGTAGTTAGGAAAGAAATGTCTGCCTTCGTTGCATATGCCTGCGCATTTAAGCTATTGTTAAATTCGGAAATTGGGCGCATTTTTCGTGTCCAAAGTTGAGATTTTCCGTCTGTCTTCGTGCAGGGCTCTAATTACCAAATCCAAATACCGAACTTTAGCTCCCTGCTCCTGTGCTACTGCGCTGGTGTGGGCCGAAAGGTTGAGTTCTCCGAAGTGCGACATGACGACTTTTCTCCTAAGACGACACTCTATCCTCCATCACGCATCACCTGCTAAACGCCGGTTGTATGTTTCTCGGTTCTCTCGGTGGGCCTTTCGACAAACTGCCGCAGGACATTCGCGTGCATTAACTCATCGTGTCGTTGCGGATGCGTCCAGCTCACCGAAATTCAGCATGAACTCCGATTACAATAGTGAGGGGCTTTCCCCACATTCAAGGAGCTAATCTAAGGCCCGACTAGGTTTTGTAGCCATGTGGCCAGTTTCGAGGCAAAACATAACCCTCAACGTGCTATATAAAGTATGCGGGTTAAAGAGCCTAAACCAACGTGGGGCCCGTTCGTTCGCAGCTCTCCGACATTTCCGCTAGCGTCTATGGGCGCTACATTTGCGTTGTTCCTTTTGTAAACGTTGTCTATGTAAGCACGTACTTCTTTAACTGACTGAGTGCTTCTTTTATGTATGCAAACGTTCGGTAGAAGCGGAACGCTTCCTCCAGCTGGCTTGGCCTATAGTTCTGACCTCGAGAATCCCATTTTATGTGCGTCTGTATAAGCATAGAGGTTGGGGTTGCTGAAGAGCATAGAAAATTCCCCATGCTGCAATATAAATATCAGCCATAAGGAATAACAAATAAATAATAAATAAATAAATACATAATAATAACTGACTAAAATAAATAATGAATTATATAAACAAATAAAACGAAATCATAATAAAGGTACCTAATAAATAAAGGCGAATACCGTGGAAATACGTTTTGGAGGCGTTTAGAATCGAGCAATTTCAAACATTCGTGATTCAGGGTACTCTTTGGATCGCAAACGGAAAACAGTCGGAAACGGAATTCTCAGATACCTGCTTTCGACCGCTTCGAAGGATTCAGTTCATTTTAATGCTCGAAGGTTTTAGCGACACGCCCGTGGAATTCTAGATGAACGGGCTGGCTGGCCGAGTGCTCGCATTCAAGCTTCTGACAACGTTCGTTTCCTTTCGGTTTTACAGGATTGTATGTCGTCCGTAAAGAAGACAGTAAAGGATCGGCAACCGTACCGATGGTACGGCCGTACCGTACCGCACTGCCGTACTAGCGGTACGGTACTGGCGGGGTTGGCCAGCACGAAGCACGGAAGACGGCTCCATTTTCCCGATGTTTAAGCATTAGTACGGCCCGTACTCGTACCGTACTGCATTTTGGCCGGTACTGCCGTACCCACCCGTGCTATATGGAGTACGTTTTATAAATAATGTCGTACGACTATTATGAGGGCGGCTTTAGCTATCAGACCTGGAGCCTGCGACTATGCGCGGAGCTAGTAGTATAAGCCACGCGGCACATCCTCTCCCCCCCCCTTCGGGCCCGCCGAAAGCTGGTCCGACAGTGAAAATTTGCCCACTTTGGGTGAAGATTGGCCATTTACCCCTGGCTGCCCCCCCAAACCACCTTGGTCCCACCCCCAAAATTTTGGTCTGGCTGCGCACGTGCCTACGACCACCGGAACGTGCTGCGAACGGACACCGTCGAGACGCTGAAGGAGAAGATCCAGTAGCGCGAAGGCCTGCCCACCAGCGATCAAAGACTGATCTTCCAGGGCCGAGAGATGCGCAACGAGCAGACGCATGGAGAATTTCCGCTGGTTAACGGGTCCATAATTGAAGTTTCCATGTGATATGTGTAGTAACATTGCGCTAATAAATTAATTAAATTAGAAAAACAATTACGTAAAAATAAATTTAAAATAAAAAGTATTCTATAATTCGGGCGCTAATAAAGCGCCCGGGAACGCATATAGGAAATAGTAAGGGTCGGCGGAAACGTATTCCTAAAATTTGTGAAGTGCAAGAAAAAATTACCAACTTCGAGATGATTAAGACAAAAAGTTTCTAAAAACGACGAAGAAGTGTTTTCTTTTGTTGGAAGACGGCCTCGCCGTCCGACTTTCGGCCCCGGACCCCCAATTTCGGTCAATACATGTACGTCGTTTGGACTACCACGGCTGTTCGCGGCCTTGACGTGACGCAAAAAGGCAATATTCGGCCAGGAGTCATGCTCCATGATGCTGCAGTTAACGGGATCTGCGTAACGATCACCACGTACATCATCACGTTGCCTCTTTCGGTACGTCACGCGTAGCGGTATTTATTGAGGATCTCCTAACTGAGGACGCTAAATGGAGGACGCTCAGCTTAGCTGAAGACCGCTTTGTTGAGAACCTACATTTGAAGTCAAGTACTCTTGAAGGTTGTAAGTTGTACTTCAGTCCTTCGCACGCAGACCAGCGCAATGCGTTCTCTTTATCCAACTAGCGGAAGCATAGAGAGCGTCCCAAGTAGCGATTTATGCGTCATAAGCGTTTAAACGATTCCAAAGCTTGGGCGGACCAACGAGAATAAACAAAAGATAGTTGGTGGTACCAAGGAACATGAAAGAATGTCACCCACATAGGTGGAATGCGTGTGTGTGAGGAAATGCCAATTAAGGATGGGTCAAACGCGCAAAGACAACTGGTCGAACAAAAAAAAACATGACGAAAGGAACAGAATGAGTCTGCCGTCAAAGCAAATGATCAGTGATCCTCCTGCGACTTCAGAGCGGATTCGGCGGCCAGTTCGCGGAACTCCTCGAAGCGACGCATGTTCTCCTCGTGGCACATCTGCTTCTCCTGCAATAAGATTTTTTAGCAGGACCCCAAACACGCTGAGCACCGCACAAAACCAATTTAAATTCACAAACAGACTAAAAATTGATAAGTGGTACTAGTCTGTTTACCGGCGGGGACCAACCCTGTGCGGGGGGGGGGGTCCGGCCCCGGGCCCCCTCTCCTACAGACCCAGGCCCTGGGGCCGACCCCAAACTAATTTTGCTTTCTATCTGGGCCACATGCGGCCCTCGCTGAATTTTTCGCCCACCCCCGCTCACCCTAGGGAGGGGCCGCCGGGGGCCGACCCCAGGCCCCGGTCCCCGCACAGGGTTGGCGGGGACCAAAAAACGAGGAATCTCGCTGGCTGCGCTTTCGGTAAAAAAAACATGGACTCGTCTCGGTCCGAGTCTAGGCTTCGCTAGAAACAAATACCCTACTGGGGTGCGTCAGCGAGACCTATAACGTGGCATAGCCGTCCCTACTCGGACCAACTCGGAACGTAACTTCAATTCCCTTCCTTACCACATCGTCGTCCCAACTCTGCTCGTGTTTCACAAAGTGCAGCTTCACATTCTGCGCCTGGATGAACTTCATCTCGCATCCGGGGAAGGGGCATTTGTACGGATGGTAGATGCTCGCGACGTGGGTCATCAGGTGGCGCATGAGGTGAGAGGATCCTTGCGCGTATGAGACCTTCTTGCAAATGGGGCATTTCATCTTTTCGTCGGCCCTGCAATGTAAAACTGTTCTTAGAAGATTGATTCAATACGGCAAATCCATTCTAACTTAATGAAATTAAGTGAACTAAAAACGTCTGCGCAACAATATTTGTTCTGCTTCAGCATCGTCTGGGACCGCTTGCTTACCAAAACGTCGAGGCTTTCTCCACGTGTTCACGCAACTCCTCGAGTGTCACCGTGGTCTTCTTGCTGTTGCGCGCCAACCCGACACGGCGCTGCGCCGTGGTCTGCACCACAGCCTTCTTCAGATGGCTCTTCTTCCTAAAATCCGTTTGTAAAATCTATTATACTCCGATGAACTTCCACTGGAACAGGTTGGAGCAAGACCTACACAATTGGGCGCTCCACAAGATCAGCGTCCTTGGTAGTGGCGGCCGGTAGCGTCGCCGCGCTGCGCCTGACGGATATCGTCGGCTGCGGAGCGCTTGTTCGAAGAGCGTTGCTTGAGCTCCTTGATCTCCGCGGAGAGGCCGACGTTCTCCTTCTTCGTCTTCTGCATCGCGTTCTTGCGCCTTCGAGCGAGAAGTTTCAAGCCGGCGGCTCGCTTCTTCGCCTTCGCAGCCTCCTTCTCGGCCGTCTCGGCGCGTTGGATGTACGCCGCGTTCTTCTTGTAGATTTCGGTGACCAATCCGGTCGCACTCGAGAGCTGATCGATGCGCTTCTCGCTCGCCTTGAGCTGTGCCTGGAGCTTTGCGACATCCTGGCGGAGCTGCTCACATTCGGCTTCCTTCCTTAATGGGATACGTAGAAGCATATTTTATCTGACAGAGCCCTCCCTGGGTTCATGAACCCGCCTAGTAGAGCCCCGCTTCAGAAAGATTTCCAAATTTTGGATCGGCACACGGCACTCGCACCGTACGCCGTGGCGCACTGCCCCCTCCTCACCCCCTCCCGTACCGTACTGACGCCCCCGTTCCGTACTTCGTACCGTACAGTACGGTATTGCAAATGGGCCGTAATACGGCACGGTAGGGTATCCATACGTGCCGTACTAGTGTTAAATATCGAGAAAACTAGGGCCTTACCGTACTCCATACTGGTCAACCTTACCGGACCGTACGGACAGTACGGCCGTACCTTCTGTACGGACGCCTGTTTTAATCCGAAGAGATCCATTCTCTAATAGACCTCTTTCCTCTTAGGAGACCTCCCCACCACCGTTCGAGGGGGCGGGGGATATTCCCGTATGCATGTTACTGGTCGCGCACCGACCGATATTTCGTGCTTTAAGTCTTGTACTTCGGCATTACTGCCCTCCAAATGCACCAGCTTTTTCGAGTACGGTCGGCATCCAAAAAATAAACCTTCCCTCGAAAGACCTCCCCCCCCCACCCCCTGCCCCCCTGATAGAACCCCTAGCATGGATGCGGATCTCGGTCTCGGTCATGAGAAAACGTTGTCCGCGTTGAGACTTTTTCGTGTTTCAATCAGTCAAAATTCAACGCAAGTTTAAATAACTTCAACGCAAACAACTGAGATGTGCTTGGTTAAAGCCGTATATCGGGATATTACGCGACACTTCACGCTCTGGCGCCATTACCAGAGCGTGAAATAAATTTGGTCTCGGTCACTCACATTTCATCCCGCATCCCTGCCCCCTAGTTGGCCTTAAGAGCGATGACAAGAAACAAAAGCACTTACTCGCTGTACTTTGCCTTCACCTGCACCAGGTGCGTCTCGTAGTTGTTCCGATTTGTGGCCATGCACTGCTTGAGCGTCTTGCAACCGTCGCATGCTTTCGGTGGAAGTGCGGCGGCCGAGAAAGACATTTCGACGAAAGTCCGCTAAAATATGACTGTAAACTACACCGACATTAATAACGCAATGTAATGGCACGTTTGGAGGATGCCTACGGTTTTGGGGAACGTATTTAACAAAAATGCCTAAATAAATGTTCAAACAACGCAATAACGGAATAAGTAATCGTTGTGACGTAAATAATAGCCCCGACCGACCCAAGCCGACGCGAACGAGCAGAACTCGCGGAATAAGAAACCGAAAGATACGTTACGATTGTTTTTGACCTTGCCCACCTCAACCATCATAATCTTCTCCCTCAGGGCCAGCGCGCGGCATTCAAAACAGAGAACGCGAGGGACTTTTGTGCGGAGAGTGAGTGACATCGGTGGCCTGCTGGTCTGCTCAAGGTCAATGGTCTTAAGCTTTAACGATGTAATTTTAGCATAGTCGGTGATTTTTAGGGGATATTTAGAAGGCAGCTTTCAGTGAAAGTTAACCTTCGAAATAAATGTCTTTAAAAAATTATTTAAAAAATTTAAAAAAAACAAGAAAATATACTTGTGAGAGGTTTGGAAGGCTCAATAGCAGGGATGGGCGGAATTTTTTCGACGACCGGGACCGGGACCGGGACCGGGACCAAAACCACCGGGACACCGGGACCGGGACCGGGACCGGGACTTCAGTTACTTTTCGCCTCAAAACCGGGGCGGCTAGCTGGAGGGGTCAGCCCCATGTGCTTACATTTGCTTACAGCGGGGATGCGGGAGGGTTTCGAACCCATGCTTATGTAAGCAACACTAGGTAACTGGCCCGCCGCTAGGCGCCGCCCAGACGAAATTTTGACTGTATTCCTAAGTTTTTCGTTTAAAATTCCCTTGGTGTCGCCTGCGGCGGGCTGTTTTGAACACAGAATTGAATCAATTTTGACCACTTTTGTTCATTTTTTGCCAAAATTGCGTTGCTATCGCCTGCTGCGGTCCATTATTCACTGAATTTTGGAAAGAATTTGGACGATCTTGAGACAGTTTTTTCATTGGAAGTTTTTTAGGAACCACTTTTCAAAGCACAGTTGCGAAAATTTTGTTCAAATGCGGCCGACAGGTGACCACATTCTCACGAAATTTAGCCCGCCGCAGCGATACCAGCGAAATTTTGGCCTAAATTTTACGATTTCAACATAAAACCTGGTCCGGGCACTGCGTGCGGCAAATGTTCAAAAAGTCGAAATGGGCGGAATTTTTTCGGCGACCGGGACCGGGACCGGGACCGGGACCAAAACCACCGGGACACCGGGACCGGGACCGGGACCGGGACCGGGACCCGCCCGTCCCTGCTCAATAGGTAACCTCGAGATTTCGAAAGAGCCTTGCGCACAAAGAGAGGAATCTCTCGGCAAACATGCCCCGCCGTTTCCAAAACCGTTCCCCTTTAATGACGTCCTTCACAACGACCGCTCACTATGCGTTTTTTATGTTCAGAGAATTCATAGCATTTTTACGGTATACTTTGCGCTTTGCGATTGGGCTCGGCCATCGATTGCAGTTCGGGGAATCACTGGTTTCCCGGCTAGGTGTTCACTGGGCTTAGGCTTCTTGTAGGTTCATCACCTCTAGTGGAATATTTCCGGGAAATTCAATGCATCTCGTCGTATACATGCTCAGCGTTCCGCACGGCGACAATCGAGTCGCGTTTTCCGAATGACGATCAAAAGCTAGGCTCCTGCGGAAGTGCGCGTACTTCAGGCTTAAAATGTGCCTTCAAAGAGTCTTAACGGTTCCCAACGACTCAAGATGCGCATTCATCAAATTTTGTAACGTCGAGCGAGCGAAACGAATCGTCTCCAGTATCGAGTGTTTTCGAAGCACCTACGTGTAAGCGATTTATTTCGAACACGCGTGGACGACTCGTTTTTGAACCACATTTATTAGAGAATTGTAACGTTCATTTACGTTAACTTAATTGTCGCGTCTTTATGACGTACGAGTATGTACAGAAAAGTACCTGGCCACTCTGATCAAACAAGGATTTATGCTAGGCCCCTCGTCGCCGCGAGCAAACCGTGATTACGTCTCCGGTGACAGCAGCTGTACCGTATAACCGTGGCGTTCCAAGGTCATAACGGGAAAAGCAGCAGTGTTTCTCATAAAGACCAGCAACCGGCACCGTACTAACACGCGCTCCCCGTACCGCTTTTCGGACCGTACCGACCGCCCCTCCCAAAAAGACAACCGTACTAGCTACCGTATAGTACGGTACGGTACGGCAGTATTGGCCATAATATGGTACGGTACTAGTACTAGCCGTATTAGTGCTCAGTACTGAGATAATTGGGGCTGTACCGTACTCTGTACTGGTCGGGCCCATCCGTACCGTGAGCCGGCGTAATGTCCTGACCTAGCCATATCGTACTCCGTGCCGATAGTACGGTAAAGTATGATCATGTCACCTATACGCTTATCGACCTTTACTTTCCCGGGCTTTGACCGACGCAAAGTGAGCCATAGTGACCTTTCCCGGGACGTAGAACTCCGCGAATTTCGGCTCGGTACAAGCGGGGCGCCACGTTTTCCGTCCCCAGAACTTATCCGAGGTTGTTTCGTTCCCATGTCGTCTGTCTGTGCTGTTCGAGGAAAAATGTCCAGATCTCCGAAGTGAGATATGACGCCTTTCTACGCCTCAGCCGACACTCCATCACGTCGCATTCACTGTCGTCACCTCCGTCAAAAGTGCACTGTTGTCTGATTTTCTGCTTCCAACGGCTTGACGACGAGCTGTCAGCTGCTCGGCCCCGGTTGCATGCGGAAAGCATTGTCGCAACTGGAATAAACGACGCCCATTGATAATTCTTCATCACCCGTTAGGCGCCGGTTGTTTGTTTCTCAGCGAGGGCTTCCAACAAATTGCGGCAGGTTTTTCGCGTGCTTTGACTCGTCGTGTTTTCGCGGATTGCGTCCCGGTTACCGAATTTTCCATCCGCCGTTTTCGAGGCATTTGCACCCAAGCTTTTGATGAGTCGCCTTCGGATGCGCCAAGATTTGCGAAACTCAAAACTTGAGGTTTTGAGTTTGATGAGAAGCCTTTTGTCCACTTAGCCGAAATTTAGTCAAAACCATCTTGAACCAGGGGGGGGGGTGTCAGAACCAGTGAACGGAAAAGCGTCGAATTCAGCTTCTGAACTTCGGAAATTCGGTGTTTTGTTTGGGCTTTCACTTCGGTTTCATATTTCGTATACAGATCAGGAGGAAATCCAGTCCCTGCTATGTGCATTCGATACGCTATGATATTGCGCGTGTTCCGCTGATAAGTGATTCATTCGTGTCTGCAAGCGAATTTTTGGTCGAACTCAGAGGAACTCTACTGAACTTGCCTTGCTTGTTTCATTCTAATCTCAAGGGATCACTTTAGACCGCTTAAGCCCAGCATATCTCTTAGATGAAAGTTCTCGTCAAACTCCGCGTGTACACCAACAGCGTCAACAACGACGTCGTCCAGGCGAAGAATATATCGCTGGAGACGCAACGGACCGACACACTCCACGGTATCCTTCGCAATGCGATTCGCAAAGCGAGGTGGAATGAGAACGGACTAAGAACGCGTTCCATCCGGTTCTACGACCGGGACTTCGACGACCACGTAGACGTCGAAGAGGATGAGCGTCCGGTGGACCTGGGCAAGTACGAAGTCGAATTGGAGCGAATGCCGCGAATCGCAGTCGCCACGGCGTCGCAGAGCCTTCGGATAGCGGCGACGAGCACTGGCAGAGCCTCGCCGGAAGTCTGTCAGAACGGGTACGTCCAGGAACGAACACCTTGGAGCATTTAGATGCCACTGTTTCGTCGAATACTGGCGCGTTTTAGGGACGCGCCCGTGGAGTTCTACGTCAAAGGGCTGGCTGGCAGAGTGCTTGCTTTCAAGCTTCTGACGAGGTTCGTTCCCGTTCGGCCTTGCGGACCTGCAATGAAGCCCCGCAGGTCCAGGACGTTTGATTAGGTAGAGTCAGCGGGTACAACGGGTACACACCCCGTGCCGGGGTCCGTTCCGTCCTGGACCCCCCGTGCCGGGCTCCGTGCCGTGCCAGCACGGCCCCAGGACGGAACAGCACACAAGTTGGCCATTTTCCGTCCCGTTCTCCACTAAACCGGCACGGAACGCCACCGACTTCCGAGCCGTTCCGTGATCCGTCCCGTCCTAAGATGGAACGGAAAACGGCCCGTCCCTATCGCTCTGCCGTGCCGGGCCGTTCCGTTCTCATGACGGCACGGATCACGAAACGACCCGTCCTGTTTCACGTCCCGCTAACTCTATGATTTCACGACCCTCTAACCTTACATTGATCAGCACTAGGAATCGGTGGTCGGAGACGCATCGTACTCGTTTCGGCGTACCGCACATTTTTTGAAAACGCTTAAATTCCTGGTTCGTAAATCGGAAAACGTCGGACATCCGATATGACAATAACTCTCATCGCTGTACGGCTGCGCCTCCTGTGACGGTAGGGCCCGGATGTTATGGAGGGCATACTGGTGGACTACGGCTGTGTACTCTCTTACTGACGTTGTCTTTAGCTTCCAGACCTGGAGTCTACGACCACCGGAATGTGCTGGTGACGGACACCGTCGAGACGCTGAAGGAGAAGATCCAGCACCGCGAAGGCCTGCCCACCAGCGAGCAAAGACTGCTCTTCCAGGGCCGAGAGATGCGCAACGAGCAGACGTTGGAAGAATTTCCGCTCGTTGGCGGGTCGAAAATTGAAGTTGCTTTGTGAAATGTAATATACTATGGCGCAAATAAAGCAGCCACCTAGTAATGCCCGCTCGGCTTCAAGAAAGTAGCGAGTCGGTAGATCGTGTGTCGCATGCTCCTGTGCGATACCGCATGTTTCTGCCTCGGCGCCGCATGCTCCTGTGTGGTGTATGCTCCTGCGCCACGTGCTCCTGTGGGGTACGTTTCTGCCCCTGCCCCGCATACCCATGTGGCGCAAGCTCAGGTGCCTGCTACTGTGATATGCATGCTCCTCTGGCGCATGTTCCTGTCGCGCATGCTACTGGGCTACGCATGCGAGCGTGGGGCTGCCTTGTATGCTCCTGCGTCGCATGCTCGCGTGCCGCATGATCATGGCAGGTACTGCATATTTCTGCCCCTGCCGCGCATGCTCCTGTGGCGGAGGCTCAGATGCATGCTAATGGGATATACATGCTCCTCTGGAGCATGTTCCTGTCACGCATGCTACTGGGCTACGCATGCGCGTGTGGGGATGCCTAGCATGCTCCCGCGTGGCATGCTCATCTGTCGCATGCACACGCGTGGCATGTTCCAGCATCGCATCTTACCGTGCTGTACATGCGTCTGCAAGGCGTACTATTCTCGGGAATTATCGCACTACAATCGCCTCATTTTTTGCAAACTCAAATCGCAAGTGGAAGCGGTATTGCAAATAATTTACTTTCCCTTTCGAGCAAACACGACAACAGTCGAAAGAGAGCAACAAAAGCGACCCATGCGGGGGTTCAGGGGGAAGGCAGTTGAGGGCTTAAATAGGGGCTTAGGGGGTCAGCGCCGTCTCCGCGACGGGGGCATACTTAGGTGGAAGTGGCCGAGTAGCGTGGCCGTGTTCACAGGCTCCATGGGAACACCGAGCGGGAAAGCATGCGAACAAGCGGGAATTTTTGGGAACAATATCAGTGGGGGATTTTCGGGAAGAACGGGAATAATAGGAACAATTTCGGGCACCATGGGAGAAGTGGGAAGATTTTGGGAAATCGAGGGAAGAGCTTGGGGTCGCTTGGGAACAGGCTGCGGGCGCATGGGATCACTTAGTGGGAACGGATGGAACGTCCTTAATTAGCCGGAACGGGAAAGGGAAGCGGCGGGAAGACGGGGAACAACGGTCCGAGCCCTCCGCCGCCGACGCGAGTGTTGGTCCACGCGCTGGGCGGCTAGTCGCGGTCGTCGTCGGCGCTCTTGAGCGGCTTGATTTCGGTGCTCAGCGGGATCGTAATTGTCTCTTCCACGAAGTCCTCTTGCGGCATCGCGGCGTCCGTGTCCACGCCACCTGAAAATGGACAATGTTAGCGTTGGGTGTTGGACGGCTGAAATTCGGCCATATTATAGAATGAGTTCGCACTGACTCGACAAATTGAGCAAAGAGTGGGCGGTTGGATGCGGGGCTATTTCCGTCGGATGGACAAATGCGTCGTCCGACGGATGAACGAGCAAAGGATTGCGCAGCTATATAGACAGAACATGTGGCATGTGCGTAGGCACGTGCCACACTCTAACCACATCACGAATGTTCCGGCCACAAAAGCACAAAAGCCGACGCAGATGCACGCTGACCGATAGACCACCCAATGACCACATATTCGCCACTGTAATCACATATCCTTGGTCACCGTAATTGGTCTACCTCGCTCCCACACAGTTACCGATGCTTCAGACCGCGTGTGCAATGACTACAACCACTAGGTATTTTACGGTAATTTGCACTAAGCGACCATAGCCATAGCGCTTACTGTGGCCCCCTCACCCGGCTGTTTGCGCAGTTGCGCAGCACCGCGCACTTACAGGTAGCACCATTCTTTACAGTAAATCGGCAATTACAGAAAAGCGTGGTTGGGCTGAAGCACGGTCTGGTGGCGCTAGACGATCACCAATGCGACCACGTTGGCTGCAGGACCACCATTGGGACCACATTGGTTGCAAGCACGCCCATATGGAGACGCAAAATGGCCGCATGCCTACTGCTTCTTAGGGTACCCAAGTGAACGACCCTTAGCATGGCCCAACTACGCAACAACAATCGCCCTCGATCATCCACACTCGCAGGGGCCACCAGTTCAACCACGTTCGTCACCACGTGATGAGGGGAAATACTAGTAAGTGTTTGGAGCAGAGGCGGAGATTAACAGAGAAGAAGCTTACGTCGCAGCTTGATGCGCTCCTCGTGCTCCTTGGTGAACATGTCGCCATGGCGCTTGCGGATGGCGTTGAACGTGTCCCTCATCTTGCGACGTTCCTCCAGTTTCTCCTAAAACCACTCAATAAATCTAGACAATTCGCCGGACCACCTATACCTTCGAGACGATGAGCTGCTCGCGGCGGTCTTCCTCCTCGAACTTCGCGGAGATCGCCTTGAGGTTCTTGCGGACCTCCTTGACCTTCGCCTCCGGCAGCTGAACGGGCGGACGCGGCCGCCACTTGAAGCGGACGAGGGTCTCGATGCTCTTGCGCACGAGCTCACGGCCCTGGAAGCTGTGGATGCGGTAGCCGCTCTCATAGCGGTTGCGGCCCAACGAGCAGGTGGCGAAGTAGCGGCCCGTCGGGTCCCACGATCCCTAAAATCGCAGAGTTAGTTAATGGAAATTTATCCTGCTGTCCAGTTTCAATTAATTGGTTCCGCACCTGGTTCATGGAATTGTGCTCCAGGTTGCGTGACTTGGTGACCTCGGCGCCACTGGTGTCGATGAAGAGCACGTGTCCAGACGCGGAGTTCGCTCCGTACACGGCCAGCCAGCCACCCTAAAGTGGACAAATTTATGGGTTGGTCAACAATGGTGCTACCTGCGGCGCAAAGCTGACGGTGTTGAGCTGGATACCGGGCTCGAGTTTCGAGATGAGCTGCGGATGGGGCTTGCTCTTGTCCAGCTTGTAGACGAGCGGTGTCACCTAAATACGAATGGCGCAGTAAGTATTGCGGTCCCGTGTTGTATAAAGCTGCAACAGTACGGCAAACACCGAAATGGTTGAGTTGAATGCAAGTAAGCACGTAAATACGGATACGAGCATCATTACCTTGTTGCCACCGCCCACCAACACGCAGAATTTGTCGCCCTTGGGCTCCCAGTCAAAAGCCACAAAGGACTCTTCCAGCGCCATCGTCTGGACGGCCACTGAGCGGTCGCTGATCTCGAAGATTTCCAGGTGGGACGTCAGGCCCTAAACAGCGTTATAACTTGACTTACTGTAATTCATATGCACTGTTACTTTACTGTACTTCGCCTCAGTTAGCATATCATTCCACTTGACATTTAAGCCCTGGCCACAATGCCGACCCCGAGTCCGAGTCCGAGTCCTATTGTGGCCACCTCGAGTCCGAGTCCGAGTCCGACCTCGAGTCCCGGACTCGGACTCGGGGTCGGCATTGTGGCCAGGGCTTTACTGTGATTCTGCTCAGCAAGAATTTTACTGTAATGTTTTGGCACAAAAATACTGTAAATTTTCTCTAAGTCCAATACAGTAACTTGCTACGTACAGTAAGCTTGATCTCGCCATCCTTGTCCTTCGCGCGCTTATTGTAGCGCTCGGTATGAGCCGCCAGATGAGCTCCGGATTTCTGCCAGAAGAGCTGCGCCTGGGAAACGGAGAAGATGCGCGCCGCTCGGCGATTTTCACGCGAGGGAAACTCGATGAGTCCGATCTCGGCCGGAGCGCTCGCGTCAGGCTAAAAATACAAGCGTATTTTTAAAATAATGTATGTGCGTTACTGACCCGCTCCTCGCAGTAGTACGCAATGAGGTTCCGGGCGGGACTCCACTCGAAGGTGACGAGCCCGTCCTTCTCCAGCGTCTTCTTGTCGTGGAGCGTGAAGGTGTCGGTCTCGAACACGTTGATGGTGTTTGCCTTGGGCCGGCAGAACGCGAAATACTTTTCGTCGAAGGACCACCTAAAATACAATAATTGCCAAAGGTACGACAGTCTCGAGCTACAGTAATTATTTGGTCCAAAGTGCGCCAATTGATCAAAAAGGCGCCACCCGACCAACTGCCGGGGCAAAGCCGGTGGCTGAACCGATAAGCTCATTAATGCCACATCCACGTTCTTAACATGTCACATTTGGTGATTATAAATCCGTACTTGAAGAAGGGCCAGTCGTGGATTCGGCCGCTTGAGCCAGCGGCGCTGAACACCTTCTTCAGCTCTCCCGTGGCCACTTCGTGAATGCGGAGGCTGTTCTCCGCACCAGCTGCGCTGTAGCGGCCATGCTGCTCCTCGTGCGAGTAGGTGACAAGGTAGCTAAAATGGCAAGTTGGAGAATGAATGGAGCAGTGTGCAAAAGGAACGTATGGGAGAACGAGGAGCATGCAACAATCGGTAGCTAGAATGAATGAGTTTGAAACGAAAGGAGTATTCAGTAGGAAGGAGCAGTGAGCCGGCAGAAGCAATGTGCATACAGGAGCGAGCAGGAACGGGTGTGGTAAGGAGAAAACTTACGTCTCGCGAGTGGAGAACTCAATGAAGTTCACGTTGTGGTGCTCCACGCGCTGGAACTTCTCGAACTTTTCGCCCGCCCACAACGCCACTCCTTGACGATGCATGCTCGCCAGGTAGGAGCCGTACGGCGACCACTTGAAGATGTTCTCCGACCAGTTAGGGCGGACAGAGTCGTCGTTGACCAGCTCCGGATTGCCGCCACGCTGGTTGTTATAGACTAAATGGCGAGTTTGCAGTAATTACAGTAAGTAGATAGTGTTACCTGCAAGCATCATGCTACCGTCGCGCGGGTTCTCGACCTGGATGCCGAATTGGTCGATGCACTTCGGGTTTTGCAGCCACCACCAGAGGTCGCCCTGGAATGATAAATGTGTAGTGGACAAATGGCAGACAAGCGGTCCTACCACGTCCACGTAGGGACGCTCCTTGGGGGGAGTCCACTTCTCGTCCGGCTCGGTCGCATTGCGGAGCGCGCTCAGAGCGTATGCGGAGAAGGTGTGGTTTTTGTCGAGCACGTACCCGTCGAGCAGCTGCAGCGTGATCTCGGCGGTCTCCTTGGAAGGGTACTCGAGGAAGCAGTAGCCCTAAAACTGCAGGCATCAAGCGAACCTTGAACGGTTGTGCAGAAGGTGGTGGACGTATGTCCTCATCATCTGGACATGAGTAGCCTTCGGATGAGAATGTCCACATGTCCACTGATTCAACTGCGTGGACCACCTATTCAGTACAACACACTGGACATGTCCCATTCATTAAGTGGACGTTTCCAATGGGCATGAGAAGTTGTCCATCTACCATCCGGCTTGCTTTTTCTTCCGAAACTTGTCCGGTGCGCATGAACTAAAACGTACCTTCGTAGTGCCGTTCTCGTCCACCGGGAAGTGGTCCTTGTAGTCTTCAGAGATCTTCTTGAAGAGCTTTCCGAGCACGGTCTGCAGCTTTACTAGACGCTCCGAGGCGACCACCGGGATGCCGAAGATGATCAGGCAGCGCTCCTCGTACGCGCTCTCCGTCGGCTTCTTTAGGAGGAGGTCTCCGATGAGCTCTACAATTTTCAAGTGAAAAATGTTTAGCGAAATGAAAGAAACACCACACATAAATGCAAGAATACAACCGCAAAATGGAGCAAAATCTTGGTATTTTTGCGAACTGATTACGAGCTTGCAACGTACCCTCGTCGGAAATGTCGTCCACAAAATCCTCGGGATCGGAAAAAGTCGGCTCGTCACCATTCGCAAGCACAGTCATGTCGTGAACACTTGAAGGCTAGCTGGAAGAATGCTAGAGAGATCTGAAATTTGCAAATTTGCACAAAATAGTTGCTCATGTTAAACGTCCACACGTTCACATAACACGCTGAAAAGGCCTCGTAAATTTTGCAGGTATCGGGCTGGCTGAAATTAAAGGAGAATGAGAATTTACCAAGCGAGACGTACCTTGCAGAATTGCAAATATAAGGTTTGTGCAATAATTCATGTAAGTTTCCGGAGCTGCATGTGCACGAGCATCGAGAACTGGCTTGCACAGTTTTTACTCTTGCCAATTTCAATTGCAAAATACGATATATTGCAGTGTATTTTTGCAAAACGTTCTGAAAAGCGTCGTGTTTTTACTGAACAGCGGCAGTCATTGGCTTGCAAACTGCAAAATGTTTCAGTGGAAGCCTATCTAAGGGGGCGAAAATGGCGATGTTTGTAGTCGTAACAATTTCCGTTGTTCATTCTGCAAAATACACGCAAATACTGGTCGAAATACATGTATTTGACGCGGAAAAGGCTCGTTGGAAATGGAGCTGTGGAGGCTTGAGAAACCTTAGCGGGCTACGGTAGGGTCCTTGCAGCGCAGGCTTCTGGCGCGAGTTTGAATCGATGCGACGCGTCAGCGCACGGACGCACGCACGCGGCGTTCGACGCAAAAACAAGCCACGTTTTGCAATAGCCGACGATTATCACGGCGAACACAGTGGCGTAAACCGGGAAAGCTAAAACATTTGCACGTAGGTTTGCAACAGATGAAGGGCTTGCAGGACGATATTTTACCAGAACTTTCGTAACCAGAGTGAAACACTTGCAAGCACGAGGAGATTTCTCGCCTTACTGCAAGTCGTCCGCTTGTCAGAAGGCAGTTTGTTTCGTTTTTGCATTTTGGTGGTCTAAGTACCCATCAAAGTACGTTGCATGCGCTGGACGAAGGAGCAGGCAAAACTACCATGAGAAGACCATGAGAAGTCGGAGAAATGTTATCTTATAAGCGAAATCCTCAGGTCGAAAGGGAACGTTCAGTGGAACGGAACACTAGCCATGGAAAACCGTGCCCACCCGGGCTTCGTTCTGTGCCGTTCTCCGTTTTCACAGGGCGACGGTTCAGCGCCGCAGACGGGACGTTCTCCGTTACATGTTGGCCATGTGCTAGTTCCGTGCCAGCACGAAACGGGGAACGTAACGGATTGAACATCACTTCCGTTCCGTGCCGTTTAAATGGACAACGACACTGAAAACGGCCGGTATTCAAAGGGCCAGGACGGATCGGCCAAGTCTTCGACAATACATGCAGTTTTCTTCAATTTCTGTTTTTGAGGGCCATTGAGTGCAGTTCTTTGGCCGTTGGCGGCTGAAGGCACTGAAAAGATAATAAAAGAATAAGTCCCCCCCCAATTGGTCATTTTGGTCATCCCCCCTCTAACCACAAAGACCCAGTGCTTCGAAAAGCACTTACAGTTGTCGTGATGTATTGGGAGAAGAGGCCATCCGAAAAATATTCATAGTAATGGGGAAAAGTCGGACTGGTTTAAGGAAACTTTGTTTTTATAACGTCGTCAACGCATGAGTTCCTGCCACAGACCGAATGTCGGACCATATTTTGGCATATACGGCAACACATCGGAATGCGGTTAATTTGGCTTAAACGCGTCCACAAATCCTACGTCGTAGAGAGCTTTGTACGAGATCGTCCTTGGCCGCGGAAAACATCGCTTCCATCATCTTCGCGTCCTCAGCGCACGTATACCTAAAGTCGTGCCAAGTGAACAGAGATGGCGCCCACCCCCGTGCAGTGGTCCGCGTCGTGTTGAGCCAAAACATAGCGTGCCACTTAGGCTAAAAACGGCATGGCATAAAACACCATAGGTCGAGCTAAAGTTCGCATGTTTGGCTACCAAAAATGTGTCATAAAATGTGCCACAAACCGACGCTCTGCCCGTTTCGGACTCACCTTTTCCCGTGTACTGGTAAACGCCGGATTGATGATGTTCTTGTTCATAGAAGACGATGATGGATCATCAGGGAAGGCCTCGGCCCGAGGGAACCCACGACTCAATGTCAGTGGGTTCACCAAGGGTCAGGTCCGTTCCACGAGTGACTCCGAAGCGAAGAGAGTAGAATATAATAGACCAGGACAACCCTGGCCATTTCTCCGCTTACGGGAAGTATCAGCGCGTCTCCAGCGATGTGTCCCACAAATTTCATGCGAAATGTCCCACAAATTTTTCGGACCCCACAAATTTCATGCGAAATGTCCCACAAATATTTCAGTACCCACTAATTTCACGCGAAATGTCCCACAAATTTTACGGACCCCACAAATTTCAAGCGAAACGTCCCACAAATTTTATGGACCCCACAATTTTCATGTGAAATGTCCCACAAATTTTTCAGTACCCACAAATTTCATGCGATATGACCCACAAATTTTTTGGTACCCACAAATTTCATGCGAAATGACCCACAAATACAAAAAAATTTTTTAGTCTCCGATTTCGGCGTTCCTAAGCCCGAATCCTAAGCCTCAGCCTCAGCCTAAGCCTAAGCGCGCGATCTAGTTCCCCTCGCTTCGCTCGGGGCATTGGGCGCACGCGCCCAGGAGCCTCGCTTCGCTCGGGAGAATCCATCATTCGAAAAATGGCCAAGATTCGCAAAATGACATTTGTGGGTATTTTGAATTTGTGGGTCATATCGCATGAAATTTGTGGGTACTGAAAAATTTGTGGGTCATTTCACATGAAAATTGTGGGGTCCATAAAATTTGTGGGACGTTTCGCTTGAAATTTGTGGGGTCCGTAAAATTTGTGGGACATTTCGCGTGAAATTAGTGGGTACTGAAATATTTGTGGGACATTTCGCATGAAATTTGTGGGGTCCGAAAAATTTGTGGGACATTTCGCATGAAATTTGTGGGACACATCGCTGGAGACGCGCTGATACTTCCCGTAAGCGGAGAAATGGCCAGGGTTGTCCTGGTCTATTATATTCTACTCTCTTCGCTTCGGAGTCACTCGTGGAACGGACCTGACCCTTGGTGAACCCACTGACATTGAGTCGTGGGTTCCCTCGGGCCGAGGCCTTCCCTGATGATCCATCATCGTCTTCTATGAACAAGAACATCATCAATCCGGCGTTTACCAGTACACGGGAAAAGGTGAGTCCGAAACGGGCAGAGCGTCGGTTTGTGGCACATTTTATGACACATTTTGGTAGCCAAACATGCGAACTTTAGCTCGACCTATGGTGTTTTATGCCATGCCGTTTTTAGCCTAAATGGCACGCTATGTTTTGGCTCAACACGACGCGGACCACTGCACGGGGGTGGGCGCCATCTCTGTTCACTTGGCACGACTTTAGGTATACGTGCGCTGAAGACGCGAAGATGATGGAAGCGATGTTTTCCGCGGCCAAGGACGATCTCGTACAAAGCTCTCTACAGCGTAGGCTTTGTGGACGCGTTTCAGCCAAATTAACCGCACTTCCGTGTGTTGCCGTATATGCCAAAATATGGTCCGACATTCGGTCTGTGGCAGGAACTCATGCGTTGACGACGTTATAAAAACAAAGTTTCCTTAAACCAGTCCGACTTTTCCCCATTACTATGAATATTTTTCGGATGGCCTCTTCTCCCAATACATCACGACAACTGTAAGTGCTTTTCGAAGCACTGGGTCTTTGTGGTTAGAGGGGGGATGACCAAAATGACCAATTGGGGGGACTTATTCTTTTATTATCTTTTCAGTGCCTTCAGCCGCCAACGGCCAAAGAACTGCACTCAAAGGCCCTCAAAAACAGAAATTGAAGAAAACTGCATGTATTGTCGAAGACTTGGCCGATCCGTCCTGGCCCTTTGAATACCGGCCGTTTTCAGTGTCGTTGTCCATTTAAACGGCACGGAACGGAAGTGATGTTCAATCCGTTACGTTCCCCGTTTCGTGCTGGCACGGAACTAGCACATGGCCAACATGTAACGGAGAACGTCCCGTCTGCGGCGCTGAACCGTCGCCCTGTGAAAACGGAGAACGGCACAGAACGAAGCCCGGGTGGGCACGGTTTTCCATGGCTAGTGTTCCGTTCCACTGAACGTTCCCTTTCGACCTGAGGATTTCGCTTATAAGATAACATNACGGTATGTCATTATTTTCCGGCTAAAATGCGCTAGTACGGGCCATAGTACGGCTTTAATATGGGCCGCGCTGTACTCCGTGCCGTACTCTACGGCACGGAATACGGTACGATACGGCGTGCAGTACGGCGATGTCAGTACGGAACGGATTACGGTAAGCGGGTATCGCATCTCTTAGCATAGCCACGACCGAAAAACCTAATTTTCTAGTATGAACATTAGTTCGCGTCCTTCCGTCGTAAACTCGCTTGCATTCCTCTAGTGGATGATAGTATTTGCACAGGCGCTTGGGCTTCTTCGCGCTCTTGCCAGGGAGACTGTCGCTGCCTTGTCCGTACCTGCACTGCTCCTCGGTTTTCGGCGGATCTGCACAATCATTGCTTGAAAGCTATGCGTTAGAACATTAATTTCTCACTGTATTCTCCTCCCTCATCCGCATTGTCGATGCGATGTGTCATGCTCGAAGCGGTGCCACCACTTGAAGAATGGGTCGCGAGCTTACTGGCAAACGAAGAAGGCGGAATGACTCGCACGATCGCATTCTCTAAATAAACTTAACATAAGTGCAATGTCGCCGTAAATCTGCTAAATCTCGGACCTCCAAGACAGCATCCTTCCATTAAGCGCTCCACTCACTCGAGTAATCGCTTCCATTCAAAAAAACCACTATAAAATGAAGCGCTGGTGTAACTACGAAAAGCTTTCGCATTTGCGTGTGTTTCGCACCCAGTGGAAGGGAGCTTCTCGGAAAGAACTTCTCTGTTACCCACGACAGAATAAAAATAAAACTTATCAAACGGCCACCGGCGGAGGGGGGGGGGATAAATTAACTTTTAGGCAAATACATGCAAGATGCCATGTTTTGAGCATGCGTGCGTGCAGTCATGCGTACTAACCGGTAACGCATGCACAAAAAATGCAATATTCCGGATTTCAACATGGAATGAATAGAACAGCTTCGTGTCATGCAAGACAAGTTGTACGGGGCACAGTTAGGAAAATGCTGCAGGGTGTCATGCTGTGGGCATGCATGCATACACTCATGCGTACGAAGCGGTTCCTCATGTGGAAGCATGACTAAATATCGGCACCCGTACCAGTGCCAGTACGGTACGGCAGTACGTACGGGGAGCCAGTTCGATAAATCAGTACGGTTCGGCTGACGGTTGCCTATCTTATTACGACCCGTACCGTACTGCCGTACTATCGGCACGGCAGTACAGTACGGGTAGGTCAGTACGGTACGGCAGTGGCAGTTTGGTACGGGTGGAAGATGAGTACGGCAGTGTAGTACGGGTTTATTTCCTCATATTTATAACGAGTACGGGCCGTACTGGATCGTACCGTACCGTACTGCCGTGCTATCGGTACGGCAGTACGTACTGAGGAGCCAGTTCGAGATGTCAGTACGGTTCGGCTGACGAAGCATGCCATTGTGTCTTCTCTATCAGATGACGCACAGGGCATACATCTAATTTTTTTAGAGAAATGCAGGATATGGAGCCATGCTGTGCAGTCATGCGTACCAAGAGGCGCCGCATGCACGCTTGCATGCGTGCGTACTAAGTGATCTCACATGCTGAAGATATCGGACGTAGAAAACCTTGCATACCAGGCTCTGCGCAGGGTTGCGTGCATCCACTCACACCTTAGGCTGAAGCTTGCCGGCCGTGCTGCGTTTTAGAGCTTTGGTAGGCTGCCATGCTCGCACGCATACCAGGCATATTCTATCGAACTATGTGTGAAGCATGCAACTTACGAGAACCATTCGCCGATGCAATTCTGGCATATGACACGGTGTTTGTCGGCTGCGACGCGTTGCTGGCTTGTGGCCCTAAACATACGAAACTCAAAACATATGCGCTGCTAATCGTACCAGGTGTGGCATTAGCTGAAGTTTCAGCAAATCTCGAGGTCTGTGGTGGATGTGGAGAAAAAGCCTTCGTGGTGCTAGACGTAGTCTCGGCCTGCAGTGGTGGTGGAGGAGGCGACGGCAGGACCCACTTGCGAACCGGCGGCGGAATCGGGTCTACAATTGGCTGAGTTACCTTTCTACTACTGCGCACGATACACTTCGTTCATTAGTCCCCATTTAGTAAAACAATTTTGGCTACTCCGCTTTCCGTGTTTCTCAATCTGCTACGCGGTAAGTGCCACACGTAGTGGTAGGTACCTATGGTATCCGGAACTACATGCGAATTCATCAGAGCAATCACTCATAGATTAGATGCTTTCTCAGTGCAATCATTTGCATTCCCAGATTTTTCCCAGAATTCGTAACCTTAGCGTTGGAAAGACTGCCAATTCTACACGCTTCTTACCGTCCGCCCGAGTCCGGTAGAAGATCAGTGTTGACGCACGGCTGCGGTTGTGAGTTTCCTTCGAGTTGCCGATGTGTATTCCTCGATCTGACTCGAGTGTCAGCCCGTCACTGGACCTGTTCAAACAATAGGACGTAGTCCTAGATCTGGACAACTCACCAAATCTTCCGCGGATGAAGGTCGAAATCGATGTGCTCGACGCTTACATTGTGTTTGGCTGGCAGTCGTTCAGTCAGTTCAGTCCACTTTGCCCCTCTCTTGTCGATGTTGGCATCTGTCGATGTTGGCATCCGGCGTGAGTACGACGATTCGCTCGAGATTCGGACAACGACGCTCGCTGACCAATGTCGAAGAGAACGAGTCGAAGTGGTCCACTAAATATCTTAGATTGGCGAGGAAAGCCTAGAGTCCACGGGTGTTGTAAAAGATTCGAACCAATGCCTGATTTCAATGGTTTCAGTTAGGGAACGTCCAGAAATTATGTTAGCATAAGTAAGCCGATTTTTGACCCCCCCCCCCCTTGTTAACAGTTGTTAACAGTCGGCCGACCCCCCCTTGTTAGCTAACAAAAAATTTAGGTCATTTTACCTAGTGTGAATTCCGGACTTTCAACGGATTGCGTTTGCCAGCATGTGTGGACGAAAATTGGATGCACGGAAGGGTCATAAAAATGGCGATACCAACGAAATTTTAAGGTTAAAATTGCTNTATTCTATCGAACTATGTGTGAAGCATGCAACTTACGAGAACCATTCGCCGATGCAATTCTGGCATATGACACGGTGTTTGTCGGCTGCGACGCGTTGCTGGCTTGTGGCACTAAACATACGAAACTCAAACATATGCGCTGCTAATCGTACCCTGTGTGGCGCTAGCAGAAGTCTCATCAACGCTTGCGGTCTGCAGCGGATGTGGAGAAAAAGCCTTCGTGGTGCTAGACGTAGTCTCGGCCTGCAGTGGTGGTGGAGGAGGCGACGGCAGGACCCACTTGCGAACCGGCGGCGGAATCGGGTCTACAATTGGCTGAGTTACCTTTCTACTACTGCGCACGATACACTTCGTTCATTAGTCCCCATTTAGTAAAACAATTTTGGCTACTCCGCTTTCCGTGTTTCTCAATCTGCTACGCGGTAAGTGCCACACGTAGTGGTAGGTACCTATGGTATCCGGAACTACATGCGAATTCATCAGAGCAATCACTCATAGATTAGATGCTTTCTCAGTGCAATCATTTGCATTCCCAGATTTTTCCCAGAATTCGTAACCTTAGCGTTGGAAAGACTGCCAATTCTACCACGCTTCTTACCGTCGGCCCGAGTCCGGTAGAAGATCAGTGTTGACGCACGGCTGCGGTTGTGAGTTTCCTTCGAGTTGCCGATGTGTATTCCTCGATCTGATTCGAGTGTCAATCCGACGTCCGACCTGTTCAAACGACAGGACGTGAAGGCGTCCTGGATCTGGTCCACTTACCAGATCTTCCGTGGATGAAGGTCGAAATCGATGTGCTCGACGCTTACATTGCGTTCAGACAGTCGTTTAGTCAACTCAGTCCACTTTGTCCCTTTCGTGTCGATGTTGGCATTCGGCGTGAGTACGACGATTCGCTCGAGATTCGGACAACGACGCTCGCTGACCAACGTCGAAGAGAATGAGTCGAAGTTGTCAACTAAAGCTCGCTAAATTAGCGAGGAAAGCATAGAGTCCACAGAGCCAAAAGTGTTGGTATGCAAGACATGTCCGACTGCTTCCGGTCATTTTTTGGCATAACCGGCGGTTTACACGCGAATCCGGAACTGCGGGCTCAGTTCCAGGATCTATCAGGACCGTCCTTGAGGTGGGTTAGCATGGAACAAGTTTGTCGTTAAACATACTATTCATACTATTCCAGTCCTCTTTCGCCGCGTATCGGTCAGCCATAACCAGTGTCGTCGAGTTTTTGACGTAGTCGGCGATGTCCTCGTAGGGCGTCGCGTCCTTCGACCCCTGATGTGGGTTGACATGAGCCATCCGTAGATTCTCGCCGAAGGTGTCAAGCAGCCACTTCAGGTCCGATGTGAGCTGAGGGTAGAGGCGTAACTTCGAGATAACGTCGTCTCAAAATGTTGGGCTGTATACAATACGTCACGGCCTGTTGGGTTATAGCATTGATAGTAAAGCGTATCCGGGCGGTGGCGAATAATATGACGGAATGTGGTTAACCTCTTTAGGCCATATCGTTTCAGAAAGATCGAACTTAAATGTAACCTGGCAAGGTACGACACTTTCTTCATCATCTTTTGACAAGGATCTGCTGCCTGCTACTACTATCCGCTTGGTGAAGTTACGTACTTGCAAGGTATTACTTGCAAGATTAACTATGGCTAGCCTTAGAAAGAAGTGGGCAGATCTTGTAGAGGGACCTAACCAACAAATACGTCATTTGACAAGGTTGTGACGCACTAAGTACGCATGAACCCACCCATATCGGATTTCTCAGAGCAGTCGCTAGTCCCGGTCTTCGCTGTCGTGGCATCACTGCTTTCGTTCTCCACGGTCTTCTTCTCCAGGTGCTCTTGAGTAGGCTAAACATGACCAGTTTTTCGACAGTACAATGTTCGACTTCGCGTTTTTGTCATGGAAACACATGCTTACCATCTCTTGCTCCAAGTTAGCGTCGACGGCATTGGCTTCCGCGAAGTCTCGTTGACCGTACGAACTGTAACCCGAATGCTCGTCCACTCGGTGGTCCATTGAAGCAGCTTGGTGGGCAAGAAGCGTTGACTGACTCTGGAAATAACGGAAGATGACAAGAACTTTCGAGTAGTATGTGTTTACAGTTCGTGTCGCGCGATGCAATGCACAAAGTGCATTTAAAGAATGTACAGGCGCATCAACAAAGTTTTTGAAACGGCCTACGTAGCACCAAAAAGGGCAGGCGATAGCTACGACGACAGCACTACACAGGAAAATTAAATAGTAATGTAAAAATGCGGAAAAGCCTAGAAGTCGTTCCGCATACCAACGTAATAATGCCGCGATTTGTAGGGCTGTACTAAGTGCCAAACTAGGCGCAAACTTAGTCAAAGACGATTTCGCAGAAGCGGTCGATACTGGGCTCAGAGAAGTAAGATTGATTGAGGCGCGGCCGCGCTGCGTCCTCCGTCGAGAGTGAACGCGCTTTGCGAATTTCGGTGGTACCTCGCGGTGGACCTCGTGCGCGCCTGTCGGCGGCCGCGACGCGGCAGCGGCCTTTAGCGTGCACGTCGATTCGTCATCACGCATGATACTACTAGTAGGACAAGTACAAGAGTTATTGCAGATTATCCCATATACTCATAACATGGTATTGAGAGTTAATAGCGACGAAGCTATTAGCAAGTTAGCAAGCTGTCTTGCGATAGAATCATCGTGAAACACTTCTCGTCTTAAAAGACAATTTACTCATCGTTTTGCGAACCAAATTCACTTGGATTTTACCCATTTTTTCACCTGAACAGTCTGCCTAGTCTGTCATTATATGTCACCGAATAAACAAGTTTTGGTACGCTCCGTACTACCACGGAACCGAGAACCGCAGGCTCGAAAATCGACGCCGTTGAGTGCCTCTTCCGTTAAAACAGTACGGAAAACATCCGTTTTTGATCGTTGCGCTTTCCGTGCAATGCTCCACGGAACGGAGATCGGCACAGGCGGGCGTCAGGACGAAACGGACCGTACGTCGGCACGGATGTGAGGGCCAGGACAGAACGGCGCGCGGGGTACCAAATCTACGGTACCAGGGCAGTAAGGGCAGGTACCCGTTCCGTTCGCCGTTCCGTTCCGTTATTAACGGAACGGGTAACGGCACGGGGAGCGTCATAATGGAACGGTGAACAGCACGGGGGGGGGGGGTTTGCCTACCCATAATATGCAGGTTCCTTCATTTTTCGGTGCAAGTACCGTTTACTACAACACGCAGGGAAAGAAATTAACATCTGGTCAACGGCTTCCGCCGTGCCGTCTCCGTAGAGAGTCCTGTACGAGGTCGTCCTTAACCGCGCAGAATATCGCTTCCATCATCTTCGTATCCTCGGCATAAGTGTACCTAAAGTCGTGCTGCTTCAGCAATCGTGTGCAGGCGGGCCCGAACCTGCGACGGAACGGACCCGCAAGAGATAATCTACAGCAAAGCTGTCAAGAAAGTCGATCAAAGTTCTCATAAAAATCACTTGTGTGTGTCGACGGTTGCCATTGATTCCTCTATGGCTTTTCAATTCTTTTGGCACATTCACTTCCGATGCATGATGAGAGTGTTAAATCTCTTGGGCGGACATCAATAAACTTCTAAATCGTGAAACCATATAAATCCGACGGTCTGCGGGAGGAGAGGGTCGAATAGCAATGAAAAAGCTGACCTTAAGCGGGAAGGGTAAGGGTGAGGGGCGAACGGCAAAAGCGCCTCACTTGGCATCTTATAGACCCTTAGGCTATATTAGTAAGAGGTAGTCGGACGCTCTCCAGTGCCGTGAGCCGGTCGGTGCTGAGAAAATTACTGCCGACCCGTTTTGAGCATTTTAGAGCCGTTGCACTAAAACGGCAAGAAAAGGCCGGTTCGTCACGGGCATGGAAAACGGCTAAATTGGGGGCTGTGCCGTGGAGCCGGGCCGGGAAACACGGGCCGGAAAACGGGTACGGCCGTTTTCACGGCACGGGGGACTACCTCTAATATTAATCGCTCGAAAAATGTCGGACACGCGGGTCGGGGTCCTGCACTCCAAACCCGTGCTCAGAACTGTCCGTCAGGCCCCAAGGAAGGCGTCGCCCAACTGTATCTCCCGAATATACGTACCTGCTGTACCTACTATAATATACCTGCTGTATGAGCTCTTCCGTCGGTTCTTCACCTCCTTTAGGGCCTCCGAGAACTTGTTCGCAATGGCCCTGCTCATTTTGCCCTCGTCAAACGTCCCCTCGTTGAAGTACTCGCTGAGGGTTTCCGCGTCGAGGAATGGCGCCAGGTAGGAGATGTCCTCCTTGTACGCGTCGTCCGCGAGCTTCTCCTTGAAGCCGTCGTTGTCGAAGAAGATAATAAGACCGCAGTTCCGTCCCTCTTCGTTGTCGAGGAGCACCTTCATTTGCCCGACGCAGTCGTCCAGTAGAGTGCCTTTGTGCCCCTCGAGCTTCACGTTATAGTCAGCCATGGAGACGACGAGTAGGATGAAGTTCTGGGCGGGTTACGTGCTGTGGCTCCAGTGCCTCAGGCGATCGACAGTTTTCATCTAAGTGATTTTTATTTTTAGGCTGGCCGTGTGCCGTTCAAGGCGGAAACCTATTCCGATACCGATCCGATTCCGAAATTTAAAACCGATTCCAAAAACGACCAACGTTCAGCAGCGCACATTCCGATTCATACTCTATAATGTAACGGCAACTTTACAATGCCAGCGTTTACCACACGCTTAATGATGCCTCAGACGGCACGAGGGGATGTTTTGGACAGGAAGTAATTATATAATTAAAAATAATAAAAAATTAAAATAAAATAAATATATTTAAAAAATGCAAGAAATATAGGAGCCTCTGGAAAGCATTACTGCGCAGAGCAGGTGGCCACTACGCGTGTCTTACACGCTAGAAATCTGCCAATAGCAATCGAGGGAATATTTTTTTTGCCGGATTCCAATTCCGAAAAGACTGATTGTCCATGCCGATTCCGTTTTGCACCCACTCTTGCTGCAACTCCGCGAAAGCACCTACGGGTTCTGAGCGCTGACCGCCGACGTCGGTGATTTCGATGCGCATCTGGTGAACTTTGAGGCGGTATTGATGCACGTCTACGGCTGTGCTCCTGATGTGAGCTTCATCTTTATTCGGATCGGCATTGTTCCAGTCTTCGTCGCATAGTCGGTACATGCTGAAATGGTCAGGATGAGTGCTGGACGCACGGCTTATACTTGCTTAAAGGCTGGCAGGGTATCGGTAACGGATTTTAGATGATGCGGACCGGTTAGATGTGATGCGCCGCACCACAACGTACTCCGTACCGTGCTGTTTTGCCGTATTTACGGCACGGAGTACTGTACGGAGTGGGTCAATATGGCACGCAATACGCTACGGTAGCATGCGATGCCGTGTTTAATGCCGTACCGTGCCGTAGTCCGTGTAAAATGTACGGCAGTTTTGGCTCATGACGGTACGGCAGTACGGAACGGCGGCGTCCGTACAGCACTGAGTACGGTACGGCTGGTTTCAGTACGGTACGCAGCGCGGAGTACGATACGGTGGTGCCATTACGGCATTAAGTACGGTACGGCGGGGTGAGTACGGCATGGAGTACGGTACGGCAGCACGTCACGGCGGCGTCAGTACGGCACGGAGTACTGGACGAGGTGGGACCGCATCGTCCCTCGTATAGGTAGCGCTAGTGGTATAGGTTTATCGGAGGACTGGGTGTCGCTGGTCGGAAAGTAGTGCCCACTCTCCAGGCGGCTTACCTGGTCTTGCCTGCAAGCAAGTGTAATTGGCGCACTACGGTCGTCGTGCTTGCGGAACCAAGTATTCGTGAATATGCGGACTAGACGCCCGCTTCTAGCCTTAACCAGTGTACGCTAGTTTCATTGTCGATCTCTGATGTCTTACCGACACCTGTGGCCGCTCGTCGGATGCGTGCTTGTCGCTGCGATCACCGTGGCAGCAAAGGAAACCCATTATGCTGCTTGTATGTGCGGTACTGGGTAATTCCCAGCTGCTTTGCTAAGATGGTCTAATGAGCTGACAAACTAGAGCGTGTGGCGTGACGAAGCCGCACCTCAAAAACTAAGCGACGACAACGAATTGATGGCTTCCCTGCCTTATCTTTCGAAAGTGCGATTTCTTCCATGTGCTTGTTGTGCACAACAGCTCAAGAGGTTGCCTGCACGAGTAAATCAGACACTAAATTTAAATAAATTTCGTTAAATTATTAATTATTTAAATAATAATAATTATCATTCATTAACATAAATAAGTAATAAATTAAGCTAAATTAAAATTTACCCCTGGATCGGGATGGAAATACTTCTCTTTATCCCTACTTAAACATATCAGGTATCTTCAATCATTAACTTTAATTATTATCGTGCTTTTACGTCTTTCTACCGCACTTTTGGCCATTTAAAAGTTGAGTCTGTGTGTGACTGAGTACCGGTCCAGGGTCTCATGGTCAACCCCTTCAAAGATCGACTAAGAGAGAACTGATGCACAGAGCGTGTTAGTTCGTGGTTAGTCATCACAGCTTGTACGCACGCGACTCCGTCGACGGTCAAGCACTGCCTTCACTCACTGTTTGTTTAGCGACTTAGCGACCGTCAACAGCGGTCGTCATCGCCGCTAAAAAAAGGCCGTATACGTCCGACGCTCGTGGCTATATTCCCGATACTAGAGCAATCACTAGCGTGCGGAGACGTAGTAGCGATGTGTCCACTACTAGGTGAACTCTTCGCTATTTTCAAAGCTGCGGACACGCTTGAGGTCGGTTTATTCGACTTAAAAGGCAGCCAATCGCGGTTAAGAAACGTGCTGTTGACCTGGGTTATTGGTGCAGTCCCGCTATAGTGATTAGGTGAATCAAATAAAACGGTACAAAGTTTATAACGGACCGAGGCTTACTCATTTGGGTTGGTAGCCTCTGAAAAATGTGCAATGTGCTAAGTGAGGCAGTCCCAGGTGCTAGGGACGGGTCACGCAATCCTAGTTTCGACGGAGAGACTCAAATGGATTTATAGAAATTGCTGCTTGTCTACGCGCCTCTAAGTCTTCTGGCATGTCCGATTCTGCTCTTCACTGGCGCAGAATTCTACCACACTGGCTTCGACGTCCCGTTTGGATGGACCTGCTTGACGCTATCGCTGTTCTCCGGTGTGCTCTGCGTCCTGTTTTGCTTCCGACGAGGGTCCAAGCTCGACATTGCGATGTTACTTTTCAGCGTAAGTCGCTATCGGTCTCTTAGAAATGACACGCCTTAAAAAGCAGCCTAGGGACGAGACCCTTTCTGCAGGTACGAAGCGTTACGAAACGGTACGCCGTGCTACTTGCCTAGCAGGATTGGACGTGTCACGGCCGGGTTACTTAAAGACTCGCCCAGATCGATGCCTTGACGGCCACACCGCAAGCACGCGCCTGACAAAATAGTAAATCAACATAAAATTTCAGCCAAAACGTTCGTAGGATGTTCGGACAAACATTCGGATGTTCGGATGTTTGTCAACATTCGGACAAAACTGGCCTGACAAAATTTTATGTGGTGGCTTAGCTTTGCGCAAAATCGGTACAAAAAAACGAAATATTGTTTCCAAGTTTCTCGCAGATTTTGCTTAAAACTGCGTACGTTTGGCTGAATGTTTTAGCAGATTATTGTGAAAGGAGAACCTTCCCACTTTAGTTTCAAGACAAATTTCTCAAAGTAACGAGAACTGCGCGAAGAAACAAAACGGTCAGGTCGAAAAATCCGAGCTGCCCCCTTATTTGGGGCCATTTTCCATGCTGTTTACTCAACAGGTTTTTTACGGATGGGCTCTTCACGCTTCAAAGGCAAGGATATGCGACCCTTACGGCATGCAAAACGCGTTATCCTCTCGAAAACACCCCTTTAACGGAGGTTGAAGACCGTGGTAAATGAGTAAAACAAAGTTCTTTCAGAGCGCTTCTATGGCCGCAATGGGGTGGCTCGTTCTGTGCCGTTCGAAGGAGATAGCGAACGTCGATACGACCAGAGACGACCGCCTGGGCATGATCGGTAAAGTGGCTTGAACATAGACTTTTCTAGAGGTGCGCAACACGTTGGATTTTCGCTTTAGCGGAGGCCTAAAATGCAGGAAAAATAGGAACGCAGACGATTGATTTTTCGTGGTATATCCTTGAAAGAAATTTATTCGTACTTGCCGAACGAAGGCCGAACGTCAATCGACACAAAGTCACTGAATCAGGCCATTCACCTAAAACGTCGACTAAGCTATATCGTCGATTTTGGCGTTTTTTTGTGGTTCTCGGTGGGCCAACGTTGAAAATTAGGTGGGTTGGCAGGGACAATTCCGTGTGTTCGGGGAGAGGGAATTTCGTGAGTTGGGGGGGAGGGGATTCTGGACTGGACGTGCGGTAAGGGGAAGTATATTCTGTCCGGCATGTTCTTCACTAGAGATGACGGCCGTGCTGTGGCATGCCGCCGTGCCGTTTTCCGTGTTTCACGGCACGGCGCGGAAGGGGTCAGCACGGCACGGCGCATGTTACGGAGGTGGTCCGCTTCACCAGTGACTTTTTCCACACGACCGACTCGTTTTAGTTCCGATAGTGGTTGTGGCAGCACTCAACGCAGCGAACATTGGCACGGTTTCGGCCGCCTTTGCGTCACGACTCTACGTCCTCCGGCGGAAACGCGTTGCTAGCGGCGAACCCGAGGATGGAATGAAGGTTGATCTCTGAACTGGACTCAGTGAAAATGAATACGATGTGGTCGAATACAATGCTCTTTAATTGTACATCTTGTCGGATGGCGCATTGAAACTCATGCTATGTCTTTCGCTCTCATAAACGTGTTTTCGCATTCAATCTCGGGTAACTGACGGTTACCGCCATGGCGCTGTAGTACTGTTATCCCCCTGTAGGTTTGTACAGGTGGGGGGGGGGAGCGGGTGCGGTAACCGTACTACAGCCCAATCTCGAGCCGTGGGCCCCCCCCCCCTTCAGAATGGTATCGGACACACGCCGAACAGGAGACTTCGTATGCGACCGCATGGCTTGCACGATCAGCTCTTCACCTGAGAAAAAATGTTTGTATGGATAATGGCGGTCGGACGCTTATTGTCGGGTCCGAAGCCGATTATGAGAGGCACGTCATCGGACATGTCCTGTCCTATCAGGTACGACACATGACCTGATTGGATGTCGCACATATCAGAGCGTACATGTATCCATCATAAAAAAGTGTCCTCCATGGAAATCTTGTTTTCGCCAGTGGTAAAATAGGATTCTAAAGTGCAAAACATGCCGATATCGACCTAAAACGCGGTACAATTTTAAGATCTTTTAGCCATTTGCACGACCTTAGACCTATTCTAAGGCCGTACCTAGACCAGTCCCGACCTCGAATCCGTGTCTTGGAATGCTGGACACTCCACTCTTTCGCTTACTTCATCGGCATTTTTTCGATGATGTGAAATGTGGACTCGACAATCCCAGCGATCTCAAAAAGTGTCCTTCTTTGTCTCGTGATTCGACCCGGAAGCAGCAGCTGTCTCCGCCGAGACGTGCTTCACTGCCGAGGACACTCTGCTTTGTTTATGCGCCGCTCCTGTTTTGGAGCAAGGGGCTTAGCGTTACCACGAAACGGCGGCATTTGTTGAAGACTCTCTTTTGCATCGCTCCCGCGTCCCCACCCAAAATGCATACTTTGCTCAAGTCGTCCTAGAAGGTCACGGAACAATAAATTCGTTCTTTAACGGCATGCTTAACCCGCTTTTGCTGCTCCTATGCGTTGGTCCACGTACAACACGTCAGTTGAGTATTCCCAATCCACTATAATTATCTTGTCATGGTAACTTGCCGCTAGTTACCATGACAAGGAATGTCAACTTGCAATACTCAATTGACCGGTACTCAATTGACGTTGACTATAGCCGTTCCACGCCGGGTCAGAACCTCTAGTCGCCGGATCTTCCCTGTCCCCATCCGCTCCCCCAGTTCCACATGCTCCCGATGCTCCTACCTGTATACCCGTTGCGTAGGGCGAAAAAAATGTATGACCAGGATGTTTGGAACCGCTGCAGCCCGATAGTTACCTTATGTCTTTAAAGTGGAGTTTTTAACGCAGTTTATCAAATGCAGCCATACAACTCTGAAAAAAGTGCAAGTACTTACTCTAGTCATCGTGAGTCTAACGCCTGCAAGTCGACTTCATACTCCCGCCCCCGACCTGAGTGTACTTGAGCGCATCAAGCTATCGGTTTGCGTAAAAAAGAGCTAATTTCCGGACTGCTTTTTCTGCGCGTTCATAAGGTAAACTGCGCATACTCCCGCATTTACAGCACGACACCAATGATCTTCGTCGGCATTTCCGAGCACCGGACGATCGAGAAGCTCCAGGCGTACCTCGCGATGTCCACCGGCCCCGTCGGTCCGTACGACGCCGACGAGCACGGCTACTACCGTCCCACGCGATGCGGCAGCGGTCTGCTCAACGCTAGTGACCGCAAGGTCAGCCGGCAATCGAAGAAGTCGATGCAATCGGCGCGACAGGCTTCGATGCGGTCGGTACCCTCGCGGAAGACCACCGCGACGACTGTTGCGATGGAGCAGAATGGTGAGTGCACGTCCTCACCGAACCGGTCTTCCAAAAGAACCAGGGTTATCCGTGCAAGGTCGAAGTACAGGGATCTGCACTCGAAAGCCTTATTGGCTGGTTCCACGTATGCAGTAAAGCCGTAATTGCGGTCATTACAAAACCTGATTTTCGAGCCGTACTTGAAGCCCTAAAGACACTAAAATTTGCGTCCAATGGACCCACGTTTACGGCCTTTTTTGGCTAAATCAAACTCCAGATAAAAGCATTTCTTCGAATAACGCGTCCATTAAAAAGTTAGACAAGTTCACAAAATTATGTCGGATTTGACTAAATAACTTAAGCCGCATGTACCGTACTGCCGAACTCTAATGGCCAGTACCTGCCATGTACTACTGGGCCCGGCCGTATCGTACTGCAGTACGGATAGTACCAATATGCAGCGAGTTGTCTGATACGCACAGCCACATAGCGATTGTAAACTGCTAAAAGTCATGCTTTCATCAATCACCATTTGACGCATTCTACTTGCAGATACGTCGATATATTCGGAGCCGCTCACGCGCTCGCGGTCACCTTCGCCATTGCGATCGCGACTACCCGGCCTCATTGGATACGTTGTGCTAGCTGTCGCCGTTCTGCTGGCATTTGCCTATTTCACTTACCGATTGTACTCTTCTTCTATATCGCTCGCCGAACCATAACTTTCACTCGGGCTCTCGAAAATAAACATTATGAAATAAGTGATCGAGTCGAAGTTTAAAGCCCATTAAACTGATAGCCACGTCTAATGATTTTGCGGTATTTCAGGCGGAACTCGCCATTTTTATATAGGGTTTGTATGTGAAAGCGATGCCACACAAAGTAACCACAATCAGTATCAGGCGCTATAAGCTTAGTCTTAGGAACGCCAAGGCAGTTTGTTCGGCCTTAGACCTCTGCTCGGTGCTGTACTAGATTAAGCACAGGAACGTCAGGCCATGCCAGTCTTAGTTCAACTAGGCAACGTTTCGGTCTGCCTCATTTGGGCGCGAACTCATTTAGGCGCGACTCACTTGGGCGCGACACATTGAGGTGAACTGAACTGCTTGGCAGTATTGGTGTCACTAGCTATGGCCAAGGGAGTGTATTGGAAACTTTATTGCTTGAAAGTCAGTCAATGCCGAAAAAAAACACACGGAGAGCTCCAAAACGCTTGACGCAATTACTCAAAAATAGCGAGATTTACGGTCAGTCAGTATTTGCAGATTAGTCTCATGGGGTTATCGGCACCCTGCGATGGACGTCGGCGCTGCTCTGGATAGTTATCTTTGCGTACCAGTGTCCCTCGACCTCGATGACCATACCGCGGCTCTCGGAGACGTAGCGCGTGATGTTGTCGTCGACGACGTCGACAGTGTAGTCGCTTTCGTCGAGCACGAGCTGCTCGTCTCGCGGGGTGCTCATGCGGACAATCAGTGCTCGGCCGGAGTTCTTGAGCAGATGAAAGACGGATTTGAGCTTTATTAAATCGGCTTTATGTCCACAGGGCACTGAATTGATTAACTCGCACTCGTGCCAGGTTCAATATTCTCCGGTGCTTACCTCGATAATCTGCAGTGCGAATACTGGACGAAAGCACTCTTCTGAGAAATCGAGTACCAGTGGCTCTCCGCCAAGCGTGCGCGGAACGCCATACGTATGAGAATCACAGCTTTGGACAGCTTAAAACCCGATTTTACACGTGTAATATTACAGGGGGGGGTCAGACCACTGATTACATTTTGATTACAGGGGGGGAGGGGGGGGGGGGGCCAAAAAAAGGCGATGTAATGCTTACAGACTTTCTGGACGCTCCCTAATCAGCTTGAAAATAAAAAAGCTTCCGAAGTACAGCGCAGTACTGCAAGCCGAACTAGTGCATTTCCAAGTGTACCAGAGCCGGAACGATTTGCATTGGACACAGGTACCAACGTCGCATGCTTCGAAGCTAACCAAATCGAGCTCGTGAGCGGCTAAAGCTTAGCATCCTGGGGAAGGCTGCCTTGCCGAACTCTGCGCCCAACATTTTGTAGTGAAGTTTGTACTGGTCAAGACGAATGAAAAACATGGGAAGACGACGTTGTAAGATAAGATAAGTTCGACCGCCAACGCGGGAGTATATGCCCAAATGAGTTCGCGCCCAAATGAGCCTCGCGCCCAAATGAGCGAAACTCATTTGGGGCTCGAGCTTATTTGGACGCGAACTCACGTGGGCGCGGCACACTTGGGCGCGACGCACGACTATTCCGTCAGCTTAACAGTTTGTTTGGGGCTGTGCTTAATAAGCGTAGGCTTCGGAAATTACCCCGTAAACGTCAAACGTTTAAATGACTAAGTGTCCGTATAGGAAGTAATGCAGGTTTTTTTGGGGAGAGGGTTGTTACGTGCCACGCGTTCCTGTCGTGCGAGCCACTGAGTCCAAAGTATCTGACGCGCGTACGGCTACTAACGAGCCGTCGACGTCCGAAACATATCCGCCGCGCCGAATATAGCCCAGTTACTGCTCGGGCTTTTGCGACCGTGTGAGAACCGAGTCGACGGCGCAACTCCTGAGGCACCAAGGAGCAATGCGAAATTTGCAAGACGTTGCTTCCGGCTCGTAAAAGTCTGTTTATTTCTCTGAAAAGTACGTTACACTGATGAGTTTTGCCAATAATTCACAGTAGAGATCGGAGCTGGTACCCCGTGCCGTACCCGTACCCGTGGTGCTCCTCCCGTGCCATGTAGCCGTGCCGTGGTGGACCCCAAAAATACCGAGTCGTGTACGCTAACACGACATAAAACACGGCTCGGGTTGGCACGGCTTGTTTTTGGCGCCCGTGCCGTACCCGTACCCGTGGTGGACCCTCCCGTGCCGAGTTGCCGTGCCGTATAATGCGGGTACGGTACGGCACGGGTACCTTGGTACGAGCGCCGAACTCTAATTCACGACCACATGTAGAGGGTCGTTTCCTGCGATGTATTCTTCACATCGTCAGTCCGAAGAAATCAAGACACCAAAGAAGATCGTCATCACCCATACGCAGTCGCCGCAGCCACGTCCCATTCATTCGGCACCCATTCGGGTGGCGCCAACGCGCTTAACGATAAGCGGAAGGTAAGTTCGGGTGGCCAGCCGATTGGGCAACCGTCTAGGTATTCTTTCTGTGAGAAGGACGGTTTTTAATGGGACCAGTGTACGTAACTTTCTGGCCTAAGGCGGGTTTAATGGTTTTTAAAAAAAGATTTTAGGCCGGAAACAGCCGCTGGAAATGCCCTTACTTCGGTCGTCACTGAAGCTCAACGTACGGGAGTTAATCTGGGAAGGTTCGAACTCGACTACGACACCATCTTGGAAGAGTCGGAAGCGGAAAAATCGGTAAAGGCATTCATACGACTGCGTTCAGACCCGTTCAGACGGAGTTTGCTGAATCCTCGGAAGACGAGGAGACCATTCCGCCTGCAAGGGTCTTCGTCTTCGACGATGTCCCGAAGCAGCCCGTAAGAACGAGCATTGCCGACTTAGTGCCCGTCCATTCCATCACGCCGGCGCCGATCGAAGGTAC
>JNEY01000124.1:208773-221507 GCA_020875895.1 Aphelenchus avenae | reverse complement strand
TCGTCACTAGCTGTACAAGCCTCAACTATGCCCGCTTTAGAAGACCGACGTCGCCGCGAGCGAGCCGACGAAGGACGCGCCGAAGGCGCAGCAGTCGGAGAAGGAGGAGGCGCAGGCGGCCGCCAAGGGCGAGCCCAACAACGGCAAAGGCGCAGCCGCCGCCGCGTCGGAGAAGGAGGAGGCGCCGAAGGCGCAGCAGCCGGAGAAGGAGGAGGCACCGGCGGCCGCGAAGGGCGAGCCAAACAACGGCAAGGACTCAGCGCCGAAGAAGGAGGAGGCGCGCAACGGAAGCGGCGACGAGAACGAGACCGCGCAGGGCAAGAAGATCCTCCTGCACGGCGTGTCCGGCGTAGTGAAGTGGTTCACCGTGATGAACGGGTACGGCTTCATCAACCGCCTCGACAACAACGAGGACGTCTGTAAGCGGCTTCGCTCTTGTCCACATAGCTAACGTCTGTTCATTCAGTTGTCCACCAAACGTCCATCATCAAGAACAACCCCAAGAAGATCTTCCGCTCACTGGCCGATGGCGAGAAGGTGCGTTTGTGGGGAGAGTTGAGCTAAAGGACCATACCAGGGATACATGAATGCAGGTCTAAGTTTCTTGTCTTCAGGTCGAATTCGACATTGTCGAGGGCCCCAAGGGACTTGAGGCAGCAAACGGTAAGCACAGTCGGTAGCGACTTATCAAATCATCTTCCATTCGTTCTTGCATTTTCCTTGTTAACCCTACTGTTTACAGTGACCGGACCCGGCGGCGAGGCTGTCAAGGGATCGAAGTACGCGTGCGAGTGCGACCGCGAGCGTGCGCTCGGCCGCAGCTTCTACCGCGGCGGTCGTGGACGCCGCGTGGGCGGTCGCCCGCGACGCAGCGAAGGCGATAAGGTCTCGGGAAAGGAGCAGGGTCCTGACGACGCCGGTGACGACTCCTGCGGCAAGGGCGAGGTCGATGAGAAGGGCAAGGTCGATCAGCGCAAGGTAAGACGTTGACCCGTTCTCAGCGGCTGAATCCGAAACACACAGTGATCTTGCAACGGCTCTTTCAGGGCGGAGGACAGCGCCGTCGTACGGGCGGCGTCCGAGGACCCAGCGGACGCGGCGGCGGATTCCGCAGCGGACGCAAGGGCTACCGTCGCACTGTGAGTCCTTCCGTGCACTTCGAATAGTCCACTCATCCGTTTAGGCATCCGAAGGCAGCACCGGTAACAAGGACAACAGCGGCGATGAGCAGAGCGCCGGTGAGGGCCAGAAGCGCCCGCGTCGTGGTGGCCGAGGTGCGTGCGATAGGCATAATACAGTCTAACCCTGAGCCATATAGGCCGCGGACCACGCAAATCGGAGAGCGGCGACGGCAACAACGACAACAGCGGCGGTGAGCAGAGCGGCGGCAAGGGCCAGAAGCGCTCGCAGCGCCCGCGTCGCGCTGGCCGAGGTCAGTTTCACAGATGGAACACAAAAACTTCCCATTTTCGCTGAGAAGGACGACTTTGTATTTATATGGAAAAATGTTTTACGATCCTGAAAAATCATTTTTTCGATAAAAATGCACGAGCAAGTATCCCTTTTTTGCTTCGTCTAATATTCTAACAAGACTCGTTTAGACCGCAGCTCGCGCGGAGCCCGCAAGTCGGAGAGCGGCGACGCACCGAAGCAGGAGGCACCGAAGCAGGAGGTCACCGCCTGAAGCGCCGCACCGCAGCAGCGTCACATCATCCACCACCACCGCCCCGATGCCCCAAGGCCCCTTCAACCGAAAAACATCGTAGTCAACACCATCCATCCATCCATCCATCCAACCATCCGTCCATCAAGTGTGTGCTGAGTAGCGTAAATTTCCTGTTTGTAAATTTAATAAACACTTTTCTTAGCGATTAGTTCTTACATCCTCAGCATGCGGAACCGGCTGTTCGCAAAAAGGCACGCATGCATGCCCGAATAGGTAGATTGAACAGAGATAGTATTCGTGCATATGCTTCACAGGGCTGGGGTAAAACAGGGGGTTGCCCGCCCGCGAACGATAGCTCGTGTTCAGTGAAAGGCGCACGAAGTTCGTCAGGTTCAGCTGATATACAGGCGTCGGAAAACACATGCTTCTCTATGCCGAGGCGCCTGGTACGCATGACAGCACACTTGCATGCACGCAGAGTTGCGTGATGTTCAAATTTTCATGCGCCCGGTACGCATAGCATTCGACGCCCTAGCATGCTTTAGTGCACGCATGTAAGCTTGCACATGCGATATCGCTAGGTATGCATGACTGCATGCATGCATGTTGGACGCATGGCATGCTGTATGCATTTCCCTAAGACATCAGTCATCCCCCGATTACCGGTGGATAAGTTTTATCTAAATTCTGCCGTAGTTATTTACCGGAGAAGCTCCCCCGCACTGGGATACGTCAAGAAACGGGCCGTCGACAGAGCTACATGGCATTCGTTGGATAACTGTCCTTGAATGACGCCGAGTCGGTTTCAGTATGCGTTAATAAGCCGTGCCAAACGCACCGTGAGATCATGATGGGCTTTCGTATTCGGTGCGCAGAATGCGTAGAAAAGATTCCTAGTTTTACCACACCCGCCGACTCATTCCATCCGCATTCGGCCTCAGAAGCGAACAACGGTAGTCGTCGAACCAGGGATCTGAGCTTCACTTGCTAGCTTATTTTCAACTTGCTGCGTAAAGTTCACATGTTGCCTCGTTCGCATGAACTAAAGATGTGACAATGTGCACGTTACGGTGCTGGGACCCGGCCTCGGTCTCGGTTGTCCGAGGCTCTCGGTCCATTTTGGCGGTCTCGGGCTCGGTCTCGTTTGGTTTTCTGAGTCTCGGTTTGATTTTCGGAAGAGCCCAGCCCTGGCATATTAGCACACTCTGCCAAGGTCCAGTGTGCCAAAACAGTGAACCTCGTGGACTGCTAGCGAATGGGAACATCGAACGCAACGCGTCCACGACTTGTTTACGTCCTGCTACGAGAGATGAGTCATTCTTAGGCGTCAATGACCGGATGGACAAAGCGTAGCGACGGAACAAAATGCCAAAAGGTCACTCACTCCGGATCGGATGATCATGTCGACGTTCCCGTCGAGACGAACGTTTTGAGACTCAAAACAAGCAGGCATCAGCATCAATGGTCCGTATCAGGGACAGGCTTGCCGACTGGTTTTTTTCGAGTTACGAACTCGGAGTAAATAGGCATCTTAATTCAGATATTACACTTGCTTTTAAAATGGACGGTCGGTAGGAGTGCGAAATCAAATCTGGGATCCATAAATTTTTTCCGCTTGCATGTAGCATTGTGTGTGGTCTTTTCAAGCGCTGCGGTTGAAAAACTTAAACTTTTTAAACTTATTCCGATTTCGACGGTTCTAGCGTGTCTGCCGGATTCCGAACAAACTGATCAGCATGTCCGGCACAAACCAGGGCAACACGTGCTTGCGTATTGCGCCGATTGCGAAATCCTAGTGATCAGACGACGCATTCCGCTGAGTAAACCGCCACCGTAAAGGCCCCCGATTCACCGTCCGAAAAGTGACGAAAGCCGTTTTCGCGGTGCGTTCCGCTCGGCGACAGACAGTTAGGTCAGCGGTCGCCGCGCTGCGAACGCGCCGCGTCGTTGCTGCTTACTTTTACGCGCATTTAAATGTCTTTTGCGGGGACCAAAGATCTAGCTGTCCACGAGTCCAGTAGCGCCTTGGAATCAAGTGCGTCGGAGCTTGCGAGAGCATCGATTTCTCGGCCGGCGAGAGCCGTGAGGACGCGGACGACAGTGTTTGCGAGAGCATGAAAAGAGCAGCGAAGGACATTGCAAGGGCAATTTGAGGGCACAACGAGAGCCGCCGAGCGAACACTGACGTAGCAGAGTCCTGCAGAGAGTAAAAGTCGGCTGAGAGCACATCGTCCAAAGCTGATCTCTCAGGCGCTCATCGACGCAGTGGGCCCTTTGGCCGGCTCCGGACGAGCGTTGGGCTCTCTATTCGGTAGCTAGCAAGCAATCGGAGCCTCTCATCCGATGTGCTCTCTGTCCTCGGTATGTATGTTTGGAGTGTTCTCTTTTTTCTCCTTTTCTTCATGCCCCTCTATCTGCGTTTTCGCAGCTCTTGCGCCCCCTGTTCGCAGGCTCTCTCAAAAGCCCTGGCGGCCGATGGCTCTCGTTCTTACTTGGCTGTCTGTCCTCCTTCCCACTCGTTGGCTCTCGCCGGCCGCTCGCGTGGCTCTCAGGGTCGCTGGGAGTCCATTCCGCTGGTGTCCATCAGTCACCCAACCTGCGCCCGTCGAACATTTCCCCTTCTCCGCCGGCCATCGCCACGTGCTTCTCTAAGTGAGTGCACTGCGTGGCGTCCTGGGCCTAAAATTCCGTTTGAGACCCGCCGGCTCCTCGTCATCCTCCTTCTCCTCGCAAGCGGCCGTCCGTCCACCGCGTCGATGGGTGGCTAGCGAGAACCGCTCGCTCCGTATGTGTATTTCGTGTTTAGGCGTGCCGGCCTTGGTGTGTTTGGGATGTGTCTATCAAGAATTCCAAAAGACAACGGAGAAGTTCGAAGCAAAAAGCGTCTTTGGGTGGATGTTTGAAACGGAAAAACACATTTTGTTGCTTGGCAATTTTTGTGAAACGGAAAGTAGGAGAGTGATAATGATTTGCACTCGAGCGTATTTTGTCGCGTATTTACGTCATCCACACGCGGCTTTATGTGACGAGTTTTAGCCGCATCGAAACACCTGCGCTCTGCAGCCAAACATCGGCTTTCGAAACATCCAACCACTCGAAAGACCATGACGGACACGAAGGCTGAGGTAAGGTCGCCGCCGAGACGGAACTACGCTCGTAGGGGACTTTCCCCATGAGCGAAGGGACAAGAGCTCAGTCGATAGGGACTTTGCAGACCCATCATAAAGTTGTTGAGACTGTGACGCAGTATGTGCTGAAAAAAGCCAGTGCAGACATGACCTAGGCCACGCCTAGCTTGAGGACTTAACCCAGCATAAGACAAGATATCGTGCTCCATATGGACCTGTCTTTATTGCAACCTGCTACACAAGCGTCAACTTTGTCCGCTTTAGAAGATCGACGCCGCCGCGAGCGAGCCGACGAAGGACGCGCCGAAGGCGCAGCAGCCGGAGAAAGAGGAGGCGCCGGCGGCCGCCAAGGGCGAGCTCAACAACGGCAAGGACGCAGCCGCCGCCGCGTCGGCGAAGGAGGAGTCGCCAGCGGCCCCCAAGGGCGAGTCCAACAACGGCAAGGACGCAGCCGTCGCCGCGTCGGAGAAGGAGGAGGCGCCGAAGGCGCAGCAGCCGGAGAAGGAGGAGGCACCGGCGGTCGCGAAGGGCGAGCCAAACAACGGCAAGGACGCAGCGCCGAAGAAGGAGGAGGCGCGCAACGGAAGCGGCGACGAGAACGAGACCGCGCAGGGCAAGAAGATCCTCCTGCACGGCGTGTCCGGCGTAGTGAAGTGGTTCACCGTGATGAACGGATACGGCTTCATCAACCGCCTCGACAACAACGAGGACGTCTGTAAGCGGCTTCGCTCTTGTCCACATAGCTAACGTCTGTTCGTACAGTTGTCCACCAAACGTCCATCATCAAGAACAACCCCAAGAAGATCTTCCGCTCACTGGCCGATGGCGAGAAGGTGCGTTTGTGGGGAGAGTTGCGCTAAAGGAGAACACTAGGGATACATGAATGCAGTCCTAAGTTTCTTGGTTTCAGGTCGAATTCGACGTTGTCGAGGGCCCCAAGGGACTTGAGGCAGCAAACGGTAAGCACCTTCGCTAGCAATATCGTATAATGTCCCATTCGTTTTTGCATATCCCTTGCAAAACCCTCTGGTTTTCAGTGACCGGACCCGGCGGCGAGGCCGTCAAGGGATCGAAGTACGCGGGCGAGCGCGACCGCGAGTGTACGCGTTGCCGCAACTTCTACCGCGGCGGGCGTGGACGCCGCGTCGGCGGTCCGCCGCGACGCAGCGAAGGCGACAAGGTCTCGGGAAAGGAGCAGGGTCCTGACGACGCCGGTGACGACTCCTGCGCCAAGGGCGAGGTCGATCAGCGCGAGGTGAAAGCGCTCTTTTATGTGCTTGTTCGTTCGTTAGTCAGCTTAGTCCCGCCAGTGGACCTTGAGTGAACACTTCATTCCCCCTCCATTGCACCAGCATGTAATGCTTTGGACATGCATGAGCGAAGTCATGCGTACCACGTGGGACCGCATACCATCGGAAAATCACATAGCATGTCATGCCTTGTTCAGTGAAGCTAAGCGGCACCTCATGCGGACCCATGCATGTGGGCAGTCATGCGGTTCTGAGCCGTACCTCACTGAGTTTCGTGCATGCGTGCACTCAAGCGTACTCAGCGGTACCGCATGCAGAAAGAACGCACATGCGTGCAGTCGTGCGTACTAAAAACGTTATACTGACGCATGCAATTTGCCCGTGCTGCTACGACTGAATCCGACGACGGCATGCGCATGCATGCGTACAATAGAGGAAGCATACATGCGTGGCAAGCTGGAAGCCTGGCATGCATTTGTGTCTTAGGCCACAAAGCGCTACCCGACCAACATTGTAAGGTCTTTGGCTTTTGACCAGCCACTAAGACTGATCAAGGCATCCGGTAGGGGTCACTCCAAAACTCCGCCACCACCGTTGCCTGCGCAATGCGAGAGCCATAGTAGAAAGCCCTTAATATCCTGGTTCTTCAGGGCGGAGGACAGCGACGTCGTCCGGGCGGCGGATACCGCGGCGGACGCCGAAACTACCGTCGCACTGTGGGTCTTCCCGTGCACCACGAGAGATCCATACATCCCGTTTAGGCTTCCGAAGGCAGCGCCGGCAACAAGGAGAACAGCGCCGGTGAGCAGAGCGGCGACGAGGGCCAGAAGCACCCGCGTCGCGGTGGCCGAGGTGCGTGCGACAGGCAGTATACAATCTAACCCTGAGCCGTTTAGGCCGCGGACCACGCAAGTCGGAAAGCGGCGACGGCAACAACGACAACAGTGGCGGTGAGCAGAGCGGCGGCAAGGGCCAGAAGCGCTCTCAGCGCCCGCGTCGCGCTGGCCGAGGTCCGTTCGATTTTTAAAACATGTTTTCGCTACCTAAATCGAACATTTTCTCGCTGAAACACTGCACGAGCGAGTGTCTCTTTTTGCTTCTGCCAGGTGTTCTAACCCCAATTGGTTTAGACCGCAGCTCTCGCGGAGCCCGCAAGTCGGAGAGCGGCGACGCACCGAAGCAGGAGGCACCGAAGCAGGAGGTCACCGCCTGAAGCGCCACGCCGCAGCAGCGCCACATCGTCCACCACCATCCGCCCCGATCCCCGCTACACTGTTGAGTGATTGCCCCCAACTGTTTAAGTGAGTGTGTGCGCTAAGATCCCCCTCCACCCGCGAGCACCATCTCCACTACCGTTAGTCCTTTTGTGCGTTTGCATCCCTCACCATCCATCCACCTATCCGTCCCAAAAATCGCACGAAACCGTTTCCGATTCCATCCGGTCCACCGAGCTCGGAAATGGTCGAGTGAGCAGAGCCTCCAATATAGATATAGAATACGTTTCGCGTACTTTGCTCTCAGGAAATTAGCGGTTTTTTCAAAATACTAAAAAACTGTTGTTTACAAAATTATAAAAATTACGAATTTATTTAGTTTTAATTATTTTGCATGTTTCGACGCTCCGACTTCAAACCTCGCTCGCACAGGCCCCTGCTACCGAAAAACATCGCAGTCAACACCATCCATCAACCCATCAAGTGTATTCTAAGTAGCGTAACTTTTCCTCTTTGTCAAATAAATAAACACTTTCTATAGAGATCCATCAGTTTTCACAAGCAGCATTCTGCATGTTAAAAGAGGAGCCAGCCACGAAAAGGCCAATTCGTCCGGTTAAGCTGCACGTATGTGGCCAAGCTATGAAGTCGGCTGGGGATCTTTTTAAGGCAATGCCTGGAAGGGTCGTACCTGGGTAACCTACCTACCTAAACTTGCCGGGAGCTAACGAGGAGGTGCGACCCTGGAATTTCTAGGTTCTTGTTCGGTGTTGCTGGTACCCTTCCTGCTCAGTATTTTCCGGAATTGATGTAAAGCAACGCATCCTAGGAACGTGCATTGAGACACTGCGCGGTGGGGCGAGAACGTTCTGTAGACTGAAGTTCGCCTCGAGGCAGACTCTTATAGCTTAAAGCTGCATATATGCTTAAACCATGCTTAAAGAGCGGATAGGCCCATCATTGTGCTGTTAGTGTTTATTCTCGTCTACTAGCTATCTCAAAAATGTGCCTTGCAATTCCTTGTGCAAAGCACCTGCTAGCTTAGCTGAATGTTTTCCATTTACACAATCGTATGTTTGCCCCGATGTTTACCCTTTTCGCGCTACTTGATGGCATCGAATTGGGAGCGTACACGGCTTGTTTACATCTTTCGCCTTGCCGAGTCACAACTTGGTCGTTAGCGACCTAACAAAGAGAACCGTCCAAACGTTGCGAATACGATGATGTTTTCTGAGCGCCAATTCGGCTTGTTTTTTTTTCTTCCTAGGGCTGACTCATTTTTGCGCGTTGATGACGGGCTACACATAGCTAGCGACTTAGCAAAGCGACAAAGGATTGCGCTTCCAACTTAATGGGCAACTTGGCGTCTCCCTAAAACGAACTTTTCTTGGGACACAACCGATCGCTGGGCTTGCACTTATGGCTGACAAGCATAAGGGCAGTTGATAGTGATTGCGCATAGCTACGCTGGGTTCTATGTTTCTTGGAAAAGCCGGGCCCTGAGCTTCCCCCGTGATCCCAGTCGTTCTCGCACGTTATCGACGGAGTGGACAAAGGAAAGCGACGGGTGCATCGGCGCCCCCAAATGAGCGTGCTAACATTTCCCGTGAGGCGTGTTTGGAACGACCATAACGACTCCATCGCGCCTTGGTTACACGCCATTTGGGTCCTGCCGTTTGGGTCCCGGACGTTTGGGTCCCGCCGTTTGGGTCCCGGACGTTTGGGTCCCAGCTAAAATTTCGGAGGCGACGTTTGGGTCCCGGATGTTTGGGTCCCGCCATTTGGGTCCCGGACGTTTGGGTCCCAGAAAAATTGTAAATGACCAAGGGTTATCTGACAGAATTCTGGCGCTGTTTTGAACGAGATTGTGTCGGGCATGCTAGAAGACGCTGGAAGCGTCTTTTTGGAACTGATAAAAAGGGTTTATGAAATAATTTTAAGCTGATAAAATTGTAATTTTTCGGGGACCCAAACGTCCGGGACCCAAACAGCCGGGACCCAAACGTCCGGCACCCAAACGCGGGGACCAAAACATCCGGGACCCAAACGGCCCTTTCGAAATTTAAGCCGGGACCCAAACGTCCGGGATCCAAACGGCAGGACCCAAACGGCCGGGACCCAAACGGGGGGACCAAAACATCCGGGACCCAAACGGCCCTTTCGAAATTTAAGCCGGGACCCAAACTCCGGGACCCAAACGGCAGGACCCAAACGGCCGGGACCCAAACGGGGGGACCCAAACGACCATAAGCCCGCGCCTTTCATGCAAATTACGCTGGGTTTATGTGAGCGAACAGTGAAGATATCGATGGTCGTCCGACAACCAAGCGTCACCGTAGAAAGTCCCTTTGACAGTGAGCATGCCGGTCCGTCGTGTGTGCATCTTCTTTGCGACACGTGTCACGGAACAAATTCCGAGTGCGAATGTTTTAACGTTCCGCATTCCGAACCGTAAGGGTGTCTGCCGAATTCCCTGTAAAATCGACACTATTCCCAAACGCTTCTGTTTCACGTTCACTAGATAAGCAGAGTTAAGGCGGACGTGCACATCCCTCACTGATCGATTTTATTCACACCCTCTTCCATCGAATCTACAGTTGTGCACACTAATAAAGCTCTTCAGTATTTCACGGTCTTAGGCCTAGAGTCCACCGCAGCAGGCGCCACTCGATCGCATTTCGACGAGCGCGACGATACCTTGCGCTTCTTCAACGACGATTCCCTGGAATCCTTTTCAGTGGTCGCTGTTATGGACGACGTCTCTTCTACGAAGGTCCGCTGTGGCATCACGTTGAGCACGACTTGCACGGCCGCGGTGGTGCAGTCTAAAGAGACAGGGCGTGTTTGGAATCTATCCTTGGAGTGTTGGTCGGGATTTTGAAATCTTTAATTCGGGCAGTGGTAACCAGTTTTATGCGCTAGGGGAATGCGATCCCGCTAGGAGCACGTGCCACGTGATCCGGTAGGATCATGCGGGTATGGCTAGGAGCATGCGGTACTACTAGGAGCATGCGGTCCCGCTGGGGGCATGGGATTTCGTTAAGAGCATGCAAAGCCGGAAGGAGCATGCGGTACTGCCAGGTTAATGCAGCATCGCTAGGAGCTGCGATACCGATCGAAGCATGCTGTACTGTTCAAAGCGAGCGATACCGCTGCACGCATACGCTTCCGCTAGGCGCATGCGGTACCGCTAGGAGCATGCAAACCGCTGGGAGCATGCAAACCGCTGGGAGCATGCGATACCGCTAGAAGCATGCGGTACCGCTAGGAGCGTGCGACACCGCTAGGAGCATGCGATACCGCTTGGAGCATGCGAAACCACAATTAACATGCGACACCGCAAGCAAGAAGCATGCGAAAATCGCTAGGAGCATACAATCCTGCTAGGAGCATGCGGTACCGCTAGAAGCATGTAAAACCACTAGAAGCATGCGATACTCTTACGAGCATGTAATAGTGTTAGGAGTGTTCGACGCCGCTAGGAGCATGCGATACTCCTAGTAATATCGTTAGGAGCATGCGATAACGCTAGAAACATGCGATACCGCTAAGAGCATGCGAGTACTTACAATCGAATTTGCTCGACCACTCGGCGTAAGGCGTCCACGCTCGTAGGCCTCTCCGGTAGAGGAAGAAGAAGTAGATGACCACCGCCGAGAGGAGAATGATCAGGCTCATTCCGGCGACGTGCATGTTATTCACCAGCGTGGTGAGCACCTGAAATTCGCCCTAAAATCTCATGAATAAAGCATTGATTCGTACCAGCGACGAGCACGTGAGGAAGAAGAGCAATGGAATGATCCATGGCGGATGAACGGTGGCCCCTTTTGCGTCTTCGCTGTGCCGGCTCCGGATCCAGAACAGTACAAGCATCGTTGTGGCCCGCTGGGACCACTGCGCGAAGCCGGCGTAGTCGATGAGCTCCTCGACGTTGCCCACGAAGGTCATCCCGAAGACAAGGATCACCTGAACCGCAACCGTTTTTGAGAGGACAACATGGGACTATGCGAGTGCCCCGTTCGAAGTTTATACATGTTTTTTGGCATATTGGTTGACCCATACGCCCAGTTAGCGTTTAATTAAGCTACCAAGCTCCACTGGACTTTACTAGACTACCAGCTGAATGAAGTTCATTCAATGTCCAAAAAAGTCTAATTCAGTGAACCCCTAAGTTCAGCCGTGCACTGCGCTTTGGTCAAAATATAATTTAATTGTCTCAAATAGCTAAATTACATATTTAAAAACATATTTTTTACAGTTTTGTTTACAACCACGCCATGTGAAACGTTTTGGTAATATAACATTTCTAAAATCGCCCTTTATCAGAGGGTCCCTCCTAGCCATGTTAATGCAGAAATTGGTTCTGCTGACTTTCTCTTTAGCAGAACTTAACTGAATAGAACCGAACCTCGGCCAATTCAGTCCAAGTTCAGAAAAATTTGGTCAGTGGAAACACTGCCAGTTAGTTTTGCGCTATCACATTACCACGCGGAGAATAGGCTCTTACGTGGACTATTAGCGCAGCTCGAGGACTGTCCGTCTGCGGGTTCGTGCAGCTGATGAACGTCGGCAGGAATCCTTTCTTGGCGGCTGCGTGAAGGAACCTGAGAGTCCGATATTCGAAGCTTACAGGTGCACCCATTCATACCTGCTCGCAGCAAAGATCGTGCTGTTCAGGCTGCCCACCATCAGCATGCAGACGAGGACTGGAATGACGAACGACATCTTGCCAAGCGTCTCTTCAGCGAAGGACTAAATCGTAGTGGCTTAACGTCGGAAGCATTAGACTAGTGTAATGTAGCCGAACCGACACGTCGGCCCGACCCGACAAGCCGACCTTGTCGGGTCGGGTGGTCGGGTCAGGTCGGTAGCAGGGCTTTCACTTCAACCTCAACTTCAGCTTCAACTTCAACTTCAACGTTGAAGTTGAAGTTGAAGTCTTGGGACTTCCACGTTGAAGTTAAAGTTGAAGGTGAAGTTTTTGGGACCTCGATGTTGAGGCTGAAGTTGAAGTTGAAGTTTTCCAACTTCGACGTAGAAGTTGAAGTTGAAGTAGAAGTTTTGGGACTTCAACGTTGAAGTCGAAGTTTTTGCAACTTCAACCTCGAGTTTTAATTTTACACAGTGCAATAGGGCTTGAATTTCGGCATCCAGAAAGAATTTCGACGTTGAAGTTGAAGTTGAGTTTTTTGGACTTCAACGTTGAGGCTGAAGTTGAAGTTGAAGTTTTCCAACTTCGACGTTGAAGTTGAAGTTGAAGTTGATGTTTCTGGAACCTCAGCATTGAAGTTGAGGTTGAAGTTGAAGTTTTTGGGACTTCAACGTTGAGGTTGAGGTTGAAGTTGAAGTTGAAGTTTTTTCGAATTTTGAAGCCCTGGACGGTAGCCGACCCAACTTCGACCTTTTCACCCGCATTTGGGGGAATTTCGGCCAAAAATCTTAGCATACCTAGCCTGAGAAGCCTTCTACATAACCC
>JNEY01000124.1:191962-206676 GCA_020875895.1 Aphelenchus avenae | reverse complement strand
CCTTTAATAATAACTTAATTGTGTTTTTAATTACCTAATTTTGCTTAAATAATGTTTTCATAATTTATTTTTTAAATACGTTAATATATTTCCTTTTTAAGGGAAACAAACAGAGATAGACGGTTATGGGACGTACCAATTATGTAGCTAGTCGCTCCGAGGAGACCCATGCGGTTGCCGCTATCCGATATGGAGCCGCCCATCTTGCACTTACAAACGGCTTAGGCAGTGGTCTAAAGCGATTTATATTGTCATTGTACATGTGCCTTGTTAATGCAATTGTTTCATGACGAAATGGTTGCTTCTTCACAAAAAATGAATAAAATAAATAAAACAATAAATAAAATATTTCTAAAAGCTTCATCCCGGGAAACAGAATAATAGTGGCCCGGAACGATTAAAGTTGGTGTCCATTTAAATGGGCGCGCAAAAACTCACCTGTAAAGCGGCCGTCGCCGCTGGGAACTCTTGATGACACAATAAAGTCGCCGACCGCCGGTCCGTCTGCTGTGGGAACCTGTTATGCTGCGGCGGGTAAAATAGGCGAAAATTTACGGCTACAGCCGACTCCTCCCGCGCACCTCATCCATCAAATCCGGCGCAGAGAACGCTTCGAAATTCGCTCTCGGTCCAGGCTGGGACTGATGAAAAGCGATCGTTTTTCGCGACGTAGTTTGACCTCTCAAGCCGAAGGTGGGAAGGTCAAGACACTCGCAGATCAAACAATAACGAGGCTTACGATGGTTGCCTAAACCCGCGCTTAATTTATGGAAATGTGCCGTACATCGGACAGTGGGAAAACAGGACAATCTTTGAGTCGGACACCAAATCAAAGTATCGGACAGCACAATGTCGCGCAATCAAAATACGATTGTGCAGTATAGGGGACGGTCGATTTAAAGCCTCCGTAATAGGGATGTCCGACGCAAAGGCTACTTGCTTTACGTATGAATGGAAGAATTCGGTGGGCCGCATGAAGGATTATTTTCACTCGTATCGACACGTGGAGAGTGCTAGAGGTGGCAAAGAAAAGGTAGGAAACGTTACGATACAGCACGTAAAAGGTTCAAACACTCTCAATTTGCCCTACTTAGGTATCCGGGGACGCAGACTGACTCTGAAGTAAACAATCCAGTGATGCACAGTGTTCGCTTAGCGGCCTGTTCCGCGCAAGTGTCAACAACACCGTCGCCGCGAAAACGAGACAAATGCGGATTAGCGGGGATTAATATGAGCGGCAGTCTGACGGTAGAAAGATAATCGCACGTAGCATGCTGTTGCTAGCTAGTGAACTTATGCGTAACCTGACCAACGGACCTCGGTACACAGACCGACCCGGCGGTTGAAGCACGGCCGGTCGCGGGGTTCGGCTGGCCTTCATGTTTGGGCGGGCCTATTGCCCGACTACTGAGACGGTGCGAACATGGTATTATCGGGTTTTCATGCAAATTCATGACAAAACTGTAAAAATCTAGTAAGTAACAATCTACGCGGGTAATCTTGGTACATCCCTATGACTTGCAAAATTGAGCAGTGGATTGGAGAATTCGGTTTGTTTTGACTCTTCTTTTGCTACCATTTCACAAATAGAAAATCCGAGTTTTAAAATTCCACGAAACAAGAATGCAGAATAGAATGTTTCGCGAAGGAACTGATTGATTCACACCGCCGTAAGACCAGAAGTTGTCAAAACGAGCACTATGAGCAATCAGTCACATATGGTTTTTTTGCAAAAGTCTGTGAATTCGAAAATGGTACTTGGTTAAATCGAACGTGCAAGAGCGACAATCCCCTAACTATGTAATTCCCGGTCTAGCGCTAAGCTAATACCTTTCCGGAAGGAATTGTTCCTCACGCTATGGAGGAATTGTTCTTTATTTTTGCGAAGAACCAGGGTTGGGTTTATGACAGTCAAAAAAGAAACCGGTTAAAAAGCGGTTAAAAAACCGTCAAAAATGGTCAAAAAAGACCGGAATTTTAGAGCCAAAAACCAAAGGGACCCCCTTATATCGGTGCACCGTGTGCTGGGTATTGCACTTTTATGTACTTTCAATGCTTGTAGAAGCGTTTTATTGGGGGTAACAAGGAAAAGTAGGGATTTTCTTCGTGAAAATGGCAGAATTCAATCAGTTGTTGCCGAAAAGCGCTATTCTATACGGTCATTTTTTTGCTTTCTTGACCGAAAAGGGTACGTTCGATCAAATCGGACTATGCAACGGAAAATGTCACGCAGCGTGTGGGCAAGCAATCCAAGACGTCCTAGGCGAATAATCACCGTTTGAGAGAAGCATTCGTGAATAAAATCGAAAGCATGAGACGAAGATTTTGCGTTTCCTTCAGGGCGTACCATAGAGGATGAAATGAGGACGCCAACCCGCGGAGTAGCGACTTGCTTCGCGCCGCATAACCACAACGAGCGGTGCGAAAAAGTCCGAGCATATAAATCGGCGACCCGGTCACGCCGGTTTTTACGACATTACGCCCCACTTACGCGCCCGACTTGCCCTTTAACCGGTCGGAATTGTGGCCAACGAAATAACATGTGTGCAGTGGATAAAATACCAGCGAAGTCACAAAAAAATACAGTCATCGTTTGAGTTGTTCCCACAAAAGTGTCATGCAAGCTATTATTCAATGGCTCGCTGGAAAGCATTCGTATGGCATAGGAGCAGGAACGATGCTGACGTGACATTAGGACGGTAACGAATGTCAGGCGCATTGCGAATGCGAGTAAGGGTTTCATGTGACAATTGTACTTGCCATATGCCAACTATCATTTTGCCAGCACTAGGCAAGCTTGGCAGGAACTAGCAATCTTTGCCCTAACGCCTTAGGGTGGGCCAAGAAATTGAGCACCAAAATTGCCCTTGCCCCCCCCCCCCCTTAGGTAAAACTTTCGACCCGACATTTCGATCATAAGGGTCCCCCACTTCTACTTCCCCGCCCCTTCGGATTTTAGGTGTGAGGCATGACCCCCACCCCGGCCCCAAGGGCCGGTACGTCGCTGGCAGACCGGAAGGGTCCCTACGGTATACGGAGTACGGTACGGCTACTGGTTGCCGATCCTTCGCGTTTTTCCTGGTGTCAGGCATGCTTCGTTATAGCCAAGCGTTTTAATGCACGTTTGCCTGTCGTTGGCAAAACCCACTTGGTCAAGTGGAAGATTCGACCTTGGTGCAATGCTTAGGAATCGGTAACACTCTACGGTAGATAAGAAGGCTAGGCTTAGTGAGCCGAAACTCTGTACAGCCCTTATGGGTACGAAGTCGAATTCGTAAATCTTAGGGACACACGAGGCTGCGGCACTGCAAAAATGTCGAAGCGTTGCGAATAATAAAGGGAATGGGGCCAACTGTTGTGCCGCCAAGCACAAGAGAATGCCTCGGGTGAACGTGTAAAAAGCTGTTCGGAACGCCTGATACAAAAGCGTCGCATGGAATAGCTCCGGCGGCGTCGGACGAAAATAATGGGCCTTTGAGGCGCACGAGACGACCGGTTGCGCTTGGAGTCGTTAACAAGCACCCACCCGAAAGACTTCCGGAAAAAAGTGCTTCGTAGCGCCATTTAGCAGAAACACCTTCGTGTTTGTCCCAGTTCGCCACCACGACGAGCAGGTCGGGAGACTGAGGCCGAGTGCAGAAACAGACGACAGTGGCCAGGTGCAAAGATGTAAGGGTCCGCCTTACCCCACTTGGGCCTTGCTGACCTGGCTCGCGGAAGAAGCGGTCAGGTACGACGCTGATTTCCCTCAATTCCGGTGTACGAGAAAGTCGGTTGAATGGTCTATTGACAAGGACCTGAGTACGAAATGAACAGGTTAAGCCGGTTGTCCAAATGCGACGGAAGAGAATGCAACCTGGCTGTGCCGTAAAAAACATAAATTTAGCGGATACGGGCGGTTGGTGATTGCTGCGTTACGAACAATCGTGCGGAAAGGTTCACTTGAGTGTTGATGTTATTGCGGTACCGCCACGCGCGCAAGTTTGTTTACGACTGGATCCGGAAGTGACGCATTCCTATCCTACTCTCTATGACGTTGAGACGGATTTTCGTAACTTTGAATTCTCGTCGCTTGACTGCAAATCAGGCATTTGTTTTTAACATATTTCATCGTACATCCTCCGAAATGATATTTTAGTTGTTTCTTTTAGGGTTTTAAGCTAAATTGCTACGTAACCCGTTTGTTATTCGTCCTACCAAACTCATTCGTCTACAAAGATACTTGTACCGCATCGAAGAGTTTTACATGAGCTTTTATGTCGGGAACCCAGGAAGCCCTATGGGGATCATGATCGGATTGCGTGGAGGGCAACCCTGGGCAACGGGCCTTAAAACCAGGACCCGGCCCGGTTGACCGGAAGGCCCGTCCCGGACCGCCGGGCCTATTTCCAAACCGGGCATGGAGTAATAGGCCCGGCCCGGCCCGTTAGGCCCGGCTGAGAAAGCTCGGAGCCGGAACAAATTCTCCAGTTAATACCGTGACTCGATTCTAGGCTAGTTTTAGTTAACTAAATAGTATAAAGTGGGCAGAATTACGACAATTTGAAGGTAGTGAGCAAAACATCGGCAAGTTCTGCTAAATCGTACCTGAAACCTTGCAGAAAAGGACCTGTTTTGTGACAGAGCCGGGCCTCTACCGAGCCTCCGAGCCGGGCCTGCACGTCTAAGGTCCCAGCCCGGGTCCGGTACCGTGTAAAATTTTTAGGCCAATACCGGGGGGGGGGGGTTCTATCCGAGGATGAGTAGTTTGCTTTCGCGGAACAAAGTAGGGGAAGAATACATTGACAGTTCGCCGGCTAAGCTGGAACAAAGGTCACTAGACGACGTCACAGACGCAACGCGCGCGGAGACACAGCGACGATGGGAGGATAAAGAGATCAGCCGCCCTAATTACGCGTCAAACTTTCACACACGTTAACCGCGAGTGTGAGAACGCATCGCTATGAAGCGCAGCACATCTTCGAAAAACAGCAGCCGCGACCCGCGGCTGTCGTCACAAGCGCGCCGCGTTCCAAACCGGACGGCGCGGTGGAAGAGCAAAGGCGAACCGCTTCAAACCGGTAAGTGGTTTTGAACCGCCGCTTTAAACTGATCCACTCGCTGTGGAGCCCAAAGTAATGTGTTCCAGAACCGAAATTTACCTCAACGCTTCCCAAAGCGCATAAAGCCTAAACAGGTGAAGAGCAAATTGATTCAGAAACGCTTGATGAAGGTAGGAAAGAGGTCACATGCCCTTGAAATGTCCATTCATTTTAACCCAGTAAGAACTTGACAAGATTAAGAATGGCAGCTTTAGTAAAGCGTTGAAACTAGCCAATCCGGCGGTAATGAGCGAACTAGCTGTCGGTTGGACGCAAGCTTGAACACTTCGTTTGACTTTGGACTTCTGAGTGAAATGAAAACGGTACATCACTCGAACTGACGTAGAAATCGGAGCTGCTACCTGCGCTACCGGGTCCACAAGGCATACTCGCGTTCCGATCTTCGTAGTGAAAACTTACGCGGAAACACATTTCAGCGAGCTTCTCTTGAGGCATATATGAGCCCGTTCTTAGCCGCTTTCTTCGGAGAATGTTGGTTTTTCGTTGAACACTAATGAATCGCCATGTCCGTTTGTTGCGCAACGTCAGCTCTTTGCGTTGGAGGTGTAGAATTGCATGAAAACCTCGTCGTCACGTGATGGCAGACGTATATTTACGGGTACTTATGCTTTTTGTGCTCGTACTATTTGTTCTGCTCCTATACTTATTCTCTGCCGGGAAAGTAAAGCAATCAGGAACAAAAAAGCGACGTTCTCAAGGAGCACGTGAGTTCGCCCTCGAACCGCTGGGTCTCGACGCGAACGCGCCTGCTTGGCACTCAGCCAAGCATCGTCCCCACTCTGAGGTCACCAAGCCAAACACCGCAGTCACGACCCGCATAGTGGCGTCTGTATTTCGGTGAATGCAAGCGGAGTGATGGGCGTGATCAGCAAGTTGGCACCGTGCGGCGCTGCGGCAGCGCGCCGGACTCTCGGACGACTGCGGCCGGCGGAAATTCAAGGTATTTCGACGGAGAGAAACTTTGGCTTAACGTTAGACAACCGCTTGAAACTGTTGAAAGACGAGAAAATACATACATTTTGCGTGTTTTTGCGCAGATTTGGGATGAGCAGAAAGACAAAGCTTCCTCCTGAAGTAAAATTTCGGTGCGATTCGTTGTATTTTAGCGACCAAAATATTATCAAACGTCCAGAGTTGTTGTCTACGAAAAGCGGAAATAACACTCAATGCTTCTTCGTGTAGAAGAGACTAACTCTGTTCTAAAAATACAGGAGAGCGCAGAGAAGAGAAGCCAGGTCAAAAGCACTAGAAAACATAGTATTTCCAAGAAAAAATACAGATGGAATTCACATTACAGTCGCGCAAAAATCTCGCTAAAATACATAAGTAGGACAAAGGTTTTGCATTCATTTCACAGGCTTGAAGATGCCTAAAGTATTATTTTACCTTTTCGGTATTTTAATGCAGTAAGTAACCCCCATTATTCCCTGTGTTTTAGTGAACTCGGTGCGCTTCGGCGGCGGCCCCAACTATGTGATGTCGAAGCGACCCGGCCAGCTGGTGGTGAACCGCATCAAGGACGCCATCCACTTCTACATGATCGGCATCGGCGCCCTGCCGTTCGCGGCGGTCGTCCTCTTCCAGCACATCTTCTACGGTACGCGAGTGGATCCTCTTGAATCGATTCTGAACTACCAAGTAGTTGGACCTGTACACTTGAGCCTAACCAGACCATAAACAGAACTCGGACCTTCTAGTGTTCCACCCGAGCATGAGTAGGTGACCACATATTGCCGGGAGCATGCCCCATCGATTCCATGACCGACGGTGGGCGGGGAAGGAGGACTTGTCTACCGGCTGGGAGACCCACTTACCGCGGTAACATTGACCACTGCGAGGACCACCAATAACGGGAGCATGAACGGCTGGGATGTCAACCGTGTTCATATGACACTATAGGGCGGGTGCACTAGGACTCCAGGCTCCCGAGGCTATGCCACTTCACGGACAACAGGACCTCCGTGTGTGGGCCACGCTGACTGGACCACACTATGCGAGATGAGCACACGCGATTTGAAACTTGGTCTACTAGGGCTGGGACGCCCACCATGGTAGACCACTGTAAGCACCGCCGACTACCCGAGCGTGGCCCACCGAGACAAGGCCGCTTAGGTGAGCTGAACCGACCAGTCTGGTCCACATACCACTGCCCAAGAAGATAAGACCCCGGGTCCCACCTCCCGATTATAGGCCGGCAGGCAGGCCTCGGCGGATTAGAAGGCCCTTTTGTCGTCATCCCGGACGCAATTAAACTCAGTTCTTTAGGCCCGTGTGAGCTGAAGGACTACCCGGACACGGAGAACGGCGAGCCCGCGCCGCACCACTGGCAATTCGAGCGGACGCCGCTGCGCCAGTTCGCGCAGTGGGTGCCCTGGATGCAGTCGGACATCGAGCGCGTGGAGCGCGAGCTGAGCTACTTCGTCCGCCAGCAGACCATCCACCACTGGCGGTACGTGTCCACACAATGCTTGAAGCAACAACATGGCTGGACAACGAAAAAGCGCTCTTGGGAATTCCTGAACTTTTGCATAGCCAATGGCGGAGAATTTGGACCACTTGACTGGAGGTTCTCAGAACGAGCCAAGCTCAAGAAATTCCAGCAGTTAAGCTTTTACGAGTCCAGCGAAAACGCATGAAATTTTACCTTTGGTTTTTGCCACAAGAGTCCAACGCGAGCCCTGAACATATGAGGTCTACACGTATATAGGAACTCGTTTTTTTGCGAAAATCATAGTCGATGACTCCATGTTCTCCATTTCAGCAAGATGGAGCAGCGCGTGGTGCACCTGCAGGGCGAGCGCTGGGACTACAAGGGCTTCTACTACCAGCCCGTGTCCGCGAACTGGGTCGACTACAGCAAGTGGGCCCACCACAAGTACCAGAACCAGTTCGAGAAGCACGGCTACTACAACGCCTAACACCCCGACGGCGCTACCGACTCTTGCTAGGAACGCGAACGTGGACATTGTTGGCTCAAGGATCCTTCTTTTTCTGTTAGGAATTTCTCTGTGTAAATGTGAAATAAAGGTTATGGCAGAAATGGGTATTCTGTTGCCGATACCCGAACATGATGCGGTCGGATGTCTTTGGTTTTGACTCGATGGAAACACGACGAATATCGAGAGAGCCTTGTCTTGGGCTAGCAAGGATAACGCTGTTAGAAGCCTAAATCAATTGTAAAAACCTTTGAACTAGAAAACATCTGGGAAACTTTTTCAGGTAGGCTTTAGTCGAGGCAGGCTTGAGCTACCATTGTTCGACTATCCCGCCATATCCTTGGTTACCCGCCTGCATGTACCCTGAAGACAGTGATGGACAGTACGTCTCGAAAGTTTACGCGAAATAAGCCTTAGAACAAACCAGTCGCAAGCAAGTTAAGCCTCCTTAACCGTCGCCTAAGCAAGCCCGCGCCCGGTGAGTACCTCACGCTTGGTCCATACCATGGTCCATGTCGGTCCCTCCCAGGGCAACCAAAGCCTTTTTCTTTCCTATCGTTTTGAGTATAAATCACAAAAGAACGGTTGTGGGACGCGTAGTAGCGTCAAGCCCCATACGCAACAGAAGGGGACCATTATCGAGCTATGGTCCTGGTAGCCGGTGGAACACATATCTTTAGCCCTCGCTTTTTCTGGCAAGCCTCAGCGGCACGCCCACGTAGGAAGACTCCAAAAGGCGTATACCTACAGAGACAGGCCTTAATAAATTCAGTGGCCGACGGAGAGGAGGCAACCGTAAAACTCCACTAATTTCTTGAACACTGGCCTCGGTTAAGTAAAGCTAACCTTGTACAAGGCTTCTAATGGTATCTACTACCCTCTTTTTCGCGGCGTGATCGATGCTGTTGTTGAAAACGGTGGCCATTTCTGCTTCAACTCACCAACCTTCTTTAGCCCGACGCAAGGATACTCCCGGAGGACGCCGTTGGGCCCTCAAACTGCACTCGCTGCTCCATAGTCGCGGAAGCGATGTGAGTGCGGCGATGATCGCTCGTCGCTGCTCCACGCCGCTCGTCGCGCTACTCCTCCTCAATGCGCTACTCGTCTTCGTCCTCATCCTACGCAGCTCCAGCGTCGATGAGTGCGGGGGGCCGCAGTCCACAGCGCAGCACGGCGCGACGGAAGCCGCGACGAAGGAAGCGTCGTCGGTGCAGCGGATAAAGTGCCTCATCGAGGGCACCCGTCGGTTGCAGTGCTTGCGCGAGAACGACGAGGTCTACCTGCCCTTCAACGGGTTCCTCCGGAAGCAGTTCGACGTCAACGGGCGGTTGAACAAAGGTGCGGAAGGACTGCCTTCTTGCGGAATGTTAAACATTTTAGACATCTCCGAGCCACGCTTCGAGTACTACACATCCTACGCCAAGGTTCGCGTGCCTGAGCTCTCCAGCTACGATCCATTCGGACCGTTCGGCCACTTCGGCTCCTACAACGTCGAGATTCGCGACCGCGTTCGATGCATCAGCGCGGAGAACGGTACGAGAGCCACGACGCTAGTGAATCACGTGATTTTTGGGTTCCAGGCGTGCCCATGTCAGTGCAGTGGGACTCGATTCCGTATTACTACCCCATCCAAGTGGCCCAGTTCGCCCTTCAGCACTACAGCCGGAACCGGACAGGTAAGTGTGCCGTTCGTCGAAGGTGGGCAAAGCCGGAATTTGTTGCTTCAAAACGTCCCAAGCACTATGGGGCGGGATGGGATGTTTCTATTGGGTAGGGACATGCAGTAAAAATCAACTAGTCCATACGTTCTGGCTGCTGCGGACAATGAAAAGCTTGCACAAATTTGGGGAAATTGCTCGAAAATCAAGCTAAGGTGTAACAACTGGTTGTGAAAAGTGACATGAATCCAGCACGAGCTGATGCTCATTAATATCGAAGACGTGAAAATTCGGAAGTTAGGTGGGACATTGTCCTGATGGCCGGAACCGTTTACGTCTTTAGAATCACCGCCAGTCGTACGGGATCTCTCTGAAGCGTTCGAGAAGTCCTCCAGTCAGGTGGATGCAGAGACGACGACGGAGGGAGGCGCTAGAATTCTCGTCAGTCGCGCCGCCACAAGTAAGTACCTTCAGAGTTTTCGCTCGCAGAGTCAAGGAAAAAATTATTTCCTGTTCTTCTCCCAACACGAAAACAAACCGAACAACGATTTTTTACACTTAAAATAAAAAACTACCTCGCATTTCCCTGTCGAACATACAAATTTCTTTTTTTAGTTTTTAGACAAAGTTTTCCTTTGGTCTTGGACAGTTATTTTGCATCCTACAATCTGTAGTTCTTTCCATTTTATTCCACTCGCACCTCTTTTTGAAGCACGGAAAACTACAAAAGACAGACGAGAAAACATTATACTGCCATAGAGTTTGTCACTGTTCGATGTCTTAGGCGACTTCATCCAGTTCAAACTCGACGAGAACGCATCGCTTCCGGTCCTCCGCTTCAGCTGGTCGCCGCAGTCCGCTGACACGTGGTTCTCCGTTGAAGTGCAGGAGCTGCGGTCCGGCAAGCACGTCAGACTGAACTATAAGCAGCTGCGCGACCGCCAGTGCGTCTGGGCGGACACCGAGTGGGACGACTACTCCGAGAAGGAAAAGGCTGAAGAGGTCAGTAGGATTGTCGCAGTCGCGCTGTGTTTGTTCGCAGCTTCCTACGGAGCTTCCAGCTCCCGCTGGACTTGCTCACTGGACATGGTCCTAGTACCGGGATCCCGGCGAGCCGTACTCTGTTCCGTACCGAGCCCGTCCGTACCGTACCCCGTTTCGTAATGGATTCGCCGTACCGTTTTCCGAAGAACACGATGTTGAAAACATCATGGCGATAAAAGAGCCGTTTTCCGTGCCGTTCTTCCCGAAACGGCCCGGAACGGCGTCGATTTGCGAGCCGTGCCGTACTGCGTTCCGTACCGGCACGGATCGGAACATGGGCCTGTTTTGACCCCTGCCGTTAAAGGCGGCACGGAACGGAGTATGGTATGGTACGGCCCGCCTTCCAGGTCCCTCTCGGTTTGCATTGGACATGGACCTGGCACCAGGGCCCTGAGCATTTTGGTCCTGGTCCTGGACCCAGTAGTCGAAAACATGACGCTAAACTCGGCGAGGCGTAGACCGACCGCAAAATACCGAGTTGAGGCCCGCCCAGTTCCACTTCCCTGTCGGCCCAGCCCAGCTAGCTATTACTCTGACTCCCAGTTTTTAGCTCAGTTTCACCTACGCTCTCGGAACACTTACGCCTTCCGAGTACGTCGAGGTCGTGCGGGACATGCTCGTTGATGCAGCAAAGGCACTCTCATTGGTCGAGATGATGCCGACCAAGAAGGACAACAACCAAGCGGCGGGGCTAAAGCCGAGTAAGTTAATTCTAAAGGAATTCTACTGAGCAAGTTTGAAAATATTATACAAAACATTCTAAAATTCGTAGTGTTATGGCTTTAAAAAACTTATTATAATGCAAAAAAATCCTGTTGGAATTTAAAAAAATTCAAAATGGTTCGCGAATACCCGGGCATCAAATATTTAATATTTACTTCAGTTAAATGGTCATTAATTTTGTTTATTTATTTATTATAGTTTTATTATTTTGAATTTCTGTACTTTAAATTATTAAAATCATTTTGCATTTAAAATATACGAATCATCTGAATATTCCAACACTTTAGGCGATCTCCGACTCATCTCCATTGCCTTCCACGGCGCCTCAAAACTCCGACTTCCCCTACAGCAGCAATCACAGGCCCACGCCGACATGTTCCTTCGTTCCGCGCGGTGGTTCGTGAACCAGCAGAACGAGCACGGCGGCTGGTCGGTGCCCGTGGAGCGTGCCATCGCTGACAATCGACTGGTGCTGAAGGCAGGCTGGCACAGCGCCATGGCGCAAGGGCATGCGCTGAGCGTCCTCACGAGGGCGTACCACGTCACGCAGGAGGAGAAGTACCTCAAGGCGGTGGAGCGGGCGCTCGACCTGTTCACGAAGGTACGTGAGTTGATGCATTGTTGACGCAAATACGAGCCCAAGCAATCTTTGCCGACGGGACAAAGTTCAGGGTAGGCCTAGCCCGACTTGAGTCGTCCTACGCTCAGGCTTAGGCCTAGTATCACTTAGGCCTAATATCGCAGCACGACCTTCGCGCTTTAGGAGGAGTAGATGCGACACTAATGCACTAAAAGTATTTTGTTTTGTAAAATAGTTTATGCTCAGTCTTTGCTTGCGTCACAAATACTTCCCTAGTGCTTACACAAGAAACAGTGCAGTTCATTTTAAAGGCCATTCAAGCATTACGTTCAAAGCCAAGCTTAGCCGAAGGGCGAAGATTAGCGTATGCCCATGGGGCTTGTGTATAAATACGCTAGGGTGTTAGGTTTAGTCTCAAGTGCAGGCTTGTCCTTTAGATGTTGGCTTTGAGTCTAAGCTTAACGGTTTTGCGCAAATGCGCCGCTTGGGCATTGAAAAGGGTACCTTAAGTACACGTGCCGTTGTCCGTTTCGTACGGACAATTTCCGTGCCGTTTTCCATTCCGTACTGACCCCTTTTGGTGCCGTTTTCCAACCTGGCTCTACTGTCCTTTCCCTGATCTGTAGAGGACACGGAAAAGACTGCAGTACGGGACGGCATGGTGCCGAACCCACTAGTAACCATGGGCCTAAGCGGTATTCTAGTCGCTGTCATATCTAGTCTTATTATCAGCTTAAGCAAAATATACCTAGATTTTCTGCTAGCTAGCTAGTGAACAAGAGAAAATTCAACCACTCAAGCAAGTCGCTTGGATTCATGGAGCCTAAAATCACCCGTTCAGCCCGCTTCCGACGGAGGCGTCACGAACCGGCTCTTCGACCATGACTGGTACGAGGAGTACCCCACGACGCCGGGTAGCTTCGTCCTCAACGGGTTCCTCTACTCACTCATCGGACTCCACGACGCCTCCGCCCTCCCGGCGCTCCACAATGAGTCCTCCACGCTGTTCTCCGCCGGGCTGCGCTCGCTCGTCGCGCTGCTGCCGCTCTACGACACCGGCAGCGGCTCCGTCTACGACCTCCGACATTTGGGGCTGAAGACGGCGCCGAACCTCGCGCGATGGGACTACCACGCGGTGCACGTCTACCTGCTCAAGTGGCTCTTCAACATTACGGGTGATCGATCTCTGAACGAAGTCGCGGACCGATGGATCGGCTACGCGCACGGCAAGCGGGCCAAGCACAACTAAAGCCATTGATTCGTCTGTATTTTGAATTTATTTTTATGCGCCTCTTTCCTTGTGTGTTTGTGTCCTTTTGTATTTACTTGTTTATCCTGTGTATTTTGCATTCTGTTAGCTTGCTCGTGTCCGTTTTCAAAATACCTAAAATCATCTTAATAAAAGAAATCCACGAAAGGCAACACTAAACTCAACATTAAGCAGCGAACGGCACGCCCCAACTATGAAGTTTTCGGATGCCGAACATGTTGTCGTAGCAATTAAGAGAGAAGACACAACTGCTTGGGTAGTACACCTCGGTCCAACTTTAACTGTAAACCTTGTAGTTGGCAGCAGAGAGAATACAAAACTATTATGAAAATACATGCAGTATGCCACGACGTACGCTGTAGTCAGGCGTGCTAAGCGGTACCGCATGCGGATGCATGTATGCGTTCAACAATGCGTGTTAATCAGTACTGTATGCAGGATGCTTGCGTGCGTTAAACAATGCGTGTTAGCGGTAGAGATCGGCATTGACCACCCATACCGTACCCGCACCCGTACTGGGTATCCCCGTACCGTAGCCGTACCCGTAGCGACCCCTCCCGTATCGTAGCCGTACCGTAATGCATTTTACGGCCCGTAGCCGTAGCCGTAATGCACTCATAAATTCGCCTGTACGTCCAAATTTACGTGTATTTTTTAACAGTAAGCAAGGGAACTATGTGCCTATGTGTAACAGCTAGCACCTAGGTAGCATTTGCAGTCGATATTGAGTAAGTTTTCGATTCAAGAATTCGAGCATTTCTGCCTTCTTTGGAGTCAGCCGGCATCTGGGCTTCCTCACCAAAGGGTCCCCCCTTACCTTATTTTACGGGTTTCATTATGGCCCGTAACGGGGGGTCCCCCCGTACCGTAGCCGTACCCGTAACGACCCCACCCGTACCGTAGCCGTACCCGTATTTTACGGCTACGGCTAAGGGTACGGCCCGTAGTACGTTACGGGTGTGGATCTCTAGTTAGCGGTACCGCATACCGACGCATGCGTGCTAAGAGGTAGCGCATGCATATGCATGCGTGTCTTCAACCATGCGTGCTGCCGCATGCAGATGCGTGCGTTCAGCAATGCGTGCTAAGCGGTACCGCATGCATATGCATGCGATGTGCAGATCAAGCTTTGTTGTATGCAGTCCATGGTACGATGGAGGTTAAAGATACACAAGCCCTCATGCGCCCCGTCTCGCACACGTGCGTGCACCCATACCTGTTGCATACATGCTCGTACGGCAATGTGATGTGCCATGCAAGTACCACGATGTACCCGGCACAAAAATAAACCAGGGCGTCTGCAGTCAGGGCGTTCCAAAAAAGTGTAATTTCAGCTATCCGTCGTGATCATGCATGCGGCCTGTCATGCTTTCAAAATGGCCTCTTTTAATGGGGGGGGGG